>JARYZH020000040.1:2512500-2742500 GCA_030021035.2 Notholithocarpus densiflorus
AATAGAAAGGTTGGAAGAAGAAGGGATTTTTTGGTTAGACGCATTGAAATAGCTAAGCATTTTATTCGAAAAATATAGAACCAGAATGGATGGTTTTATGTTTATTACTAGTTCTTCCTCCCGAGTTGAGATCGATCATTCAGATAGACGGGGGTAAACTAATGAGCTCAAATATTAATGAACTTTATAGAAGAGTTATTTATCGGAACAATACTCTTATCGATTTATTAGCAACAAGTAAATTGACACTGGGGGAATTAGTAATGTGTCAAGAGAAATTGGTACAAGAAGCTGTGGATACACTTCTTGATAATGGAATCTGTGGGCAACCAATGAGGGACGGTCATAATAAGGCTTACAAGTCGTTTCGGATGTAATTGAAAGCAAAGAGGGAAGATTTCGTGAGACTCTACTTGGCAAACAGGTGGATTATTCGGATCGTTCTGTCATTGTTGTGGGTCCCTCCCTTTCATTACATCAATGTGGATTGCCTCGCGAAATAGCAATAGAACTTTTCTAGCCATTTGTAATTTGTGGTCTAATTAGACAACATCGTGCTTCAAACATGGGAGTTGCTAAGAGTAAAATTTGGGAAAAAGAATCAATTGTATGGGAAATACTTTAGGAAGTTATGCAGGGGCACCCTATATTGCTAAATGGAGCACCTACTCTACATAGATTAGGCGTAAAGGCATTCCACCCCATTTTAGTGGAAGGGTGCGCTATTTGTTTACATCCATTAGTTTGTAAGGGATTTAATGCAGATTTTGATGGGGATCAAATGGCGGTTCATGTACCTTTATCTTTGGAGGCTCAAGTGGAGGCTTGTTTACGTATGTTTTCTCATATGAATCTATTGTCTCCATCTATTAGTAATCCAATTTCCTTACCAACCCAAGATATGCTTATTGGGTTCTATGTATTAACGAGCAGGAATCTCCGAGATATTTGTGCAAATAGGTATAATCCATGTAATCGCATAAATTATCAAAATGAAAAAATGGATGCCAATAGCTATAAGTATACGAAAGAAAAAGAACTTTTTTTTTTTTTTTTTTTTTGTAATTCCTATGATGCAATTGGCGCTTATTGTCAGAAAAGAATCAATTTAGATAGTACTTTATGGCTTCGGTGGCAACTAGACGAACGCGTTATTGCTTCAAGAGAAGCTCCTATCGAAGTTCACTATGAATCTTTGGGTACTTATCATGAGATTTATGAGCACTACTTAATAGTAAGAAGTATTAAAAAAGAAATTCTTTGTACATACATTCAAACCACTGTTGGTCCTATTTCTCTTTATAGAGAAATCGAAGAAGCTATCCAAGGGTTGTGCCAGACCTGCTCATATGGTACCTAACCTAATAGTATGGTATTTATGCTAAGTAATTCTATGACATTGATGTGAATTGGTGTCTCTCTGGTTCAATTAGGACCATAGTTCCTGAATTTTTACACGAATTTAAATTGAGAAAAGGACGTTTTCCAATCATTGACTCAAACCCATTGTCAAACCCCACTCAGCGGAATATGGAGGTGCTTATGGTAGAACGGGCCAATACGGTCTTTCACAATAAAGTGATAGATGGAACTGCCATTAAACGACTTATTAGAAGATTAATAGATCACTTCGGAATGGCATATACATCACACATTCTGGATCAAGTAAAGACCCTTGGGTTCCAGCAAGCCACTGCTACATCCATTTCATTAGGAATTGATGATCTTTTAACAATACCTTCTAAGGGATGGTTAGTCCAAGATGCAAAACAACAAAGTTTGGTTTTGGAAAGACCATTATTATGGAAATGTACACGTAGTAGAAAAATTACTACAATCCATTGAGATATGGTATGCTACAAGTGAATATTTGCGACAAGAAATGAATCTTAATTTTAGGATGACTGATCCTTTTAATCCAGTAGATATGATGTCTTTTTCGGGAGCTAGAGGAAATTCATCTCAAGTACACCAATTAGTAGGTATGAGAGGGTTAATGTCGGATCCACAAGGATAAATGATCGATTTACCCATTCAAAGCAATTTACATGAAGGACTTTCTTTAACAGAATATATAATTTCTTGCTACGGAACTCGAGAAGGAGTTGTAGATACTGCTGTACGAACATTAGATGCTGGATATCTTACACGCTGACTTGTGGAAATTGTTCAACACATTGTTGTACGTAGAACGAATTGTAGTACAATCCGAGGTAATTCTGTGAGTCCTCAAAATGGGACGATACCAGAAAGGATTTTTATACAAAAATTAATTGGTCGTGTATTAGCAGATGATATATGTATGGGCCCACGATGCATTGCCGTTAGAAATCAAGATATTTGGATTGGACTTGTCAATCAATTTATAACCTTTCAAACACAACCAATATCTATTCGAACCCCTTTTACTTGTAGTAGTACATTTTGGATCTGCCAATTATGTTATGGCCGAATTCCTACTCATGGGGACTTGGTCGAATTGGGAGAAGCTGTAGGTATTATCGCAGGTCAATCTATTGGGGAACTCGGCACTAAACTAACATTAAGAACCTTTCATATCGGCAGAGTATTCACAGGGGGTACTGCAAAACATGTGATGCACACCAAGGAGCTGGACATGCTGATCATACAAGTGGAAATGGAGCTGAATTTACACAAGACCCTTTGTCATTTTCTAGTGGCCCAATTACAAGACTTAGAGCCAAACGTTTCAAGGAAGCACTAAATGGGCTAGTCCAAGAGAATTGGGCTGATTCTAAAAAGACCAAGATGGGCTCAAATAATAATCAAGGCTTAGTCCATGTCATCAAAGCAATTGAAGAGGCTAATGCATGCAAATTCGCAACCAGCATGGTCTGACCATAAAAGGGTGTGAATTTGTTAAGTTCCAAGGATATTAAATGGGAAAATGTCTTGGTATTGGCTGGGCATGTTTATTCTAGTGATTTAGCTATTTTTGACTGCCTTTAGAAGTCCTAGAAAACTAAAAAACGTGGGAACTTGATTAGATTAATTTTTGTATTGTTTTTGAAGTTGTAATTATGATTTTTACCTATTCTTGGAGGGTTGTTCCAAGTATATATCTGGTAGTACGAATTTTAAAAAGGACAGATTGGTATTTCAAAAAAATCATTCTCCTTGTGAGTCTTGTGACCCTCTTGGTTCTTAAAAGAACTTTTGAACTTATCAAGTTAATCTTGTGGCGTTCAAACAACCAAACTTATCACCTTTGATTCTTGAGAGATTCTTAGGAATTCTTGGTGTGGCGTTTCAATTCTATCGTAGTCTTGGTTTTCATCTGGTTAGGTGATGGGTCAAGGCTCAACAAATCTTATCTACACGATCTTGGGGTTCCAAACCATCATTGTTATCGGGTTTCATCTCAATTGTTGGTGAAGTTCATATCAACATGTATGAGCCCCTTCCAATGGAAAAATTAAATTCAATGAAGATTTAGTTCATCCCACATGTACACGTCATGGGCATCCCGCTTTTATATGTTATATATACTTGTATGTAACTATTGAGAGTGAAGATATTCTACACAAGGTCACTATTCCGCCAAAAAGTTTTCTTTTAGTCCAAAATGATCAATATGTACAATCAGAACAAGTTATTGCTCAGATTCACGCGGGAACCTATACGTTTAATTTTAAAGAGTGGGTTAGTAAACATATTTATTCCAACTCAGAGGGAGAAATGCACTGGAGTACCGATGTATACCATGCACCGAAATTTACATACAGCAATGTACATCTCTTACCAAAAACAAGTCATTTATGGATATTATCAGGAGGTTCATGCTGCTCTAGTGTAGCCTCTTTTTCGCTTCAAAAGGATCAAGATAAAATTAGCGTTCATTCTCTTTCTACTAAAGGACGATCTATTTCTAGTATGTCAGGAGATAATGATCAAGTAAGACAAAAATTCTTTAGTTCAGATATCTTTGGTAAAAGAAAAAACAAAGTGAGATTCCTGATTATTCAGAACTTAATCAAAGGGGTCATTGTAATTTAATATACCTTGTTATTCTCTACGAAAATTTTTATTTATTGGCAAAGAGACTGTGAGAGACCGCAGGGGTGTTTTCAAAAAAGAGATTTGGGTGCTTTTAAGGGCACCTCTCTTTTTGGGTAAGTGGTGTGGAGTCACCACTTATTTTTTTATACAAAAAAAATAAGAAAAAATAAATACAAATTACATGATCAAAATATTTCGAATGACATTGATTGAATAAAGACAAGTACAATTTTGGTTAATTAAACCTTACAAGGCTTTGGGTCCTAGATACAAGCTATGCAAAAGAATACAAAACTTTGGTCCTAGTTAAAATCTACCAAAATTTAAATAGACAAAACACTAATCTACCTATCCAAAAACCTTAAGCTCGGGGGCTATGTTACGGAATGGGAAGGTGTTAGGCACCCATTTCGCTCAGACAGAGTCTGGTCTTCTAGACTTTAATGACCAATATACCTTTTTTGCATGATATTGAATGATATGTTGAACATACATGACAGACACTTGACAAAAATTAATTTAAATAAATTTGCCTTATGAATGACGTCCTCTTTTAAAAAAAGTTTAGATTTGTTTTGAAAATTAAAAAAAATTGGATTTGTAAAGAAAATCGGATCTGTTTTTATGTAAAAGAAAGAATAATATTTCTGTTAAAAAGTATCAAATCTATTTTGTATAGAGTTAAAAAAAAAAAAAAAAGTGATTTTATCAAGAAAAATCAAATTTGTTTTTTTTTTTTTTTTTTTTTTTTTTTTTTTTTTTTTTTAATGTAAAAGAAATAAAAGAAAGACTTTTTGAAAGAGGATCCACATTCATGAGATAAATTTATTATACATGCAAAAAAAGACAAGACTCCAACCTAACTTTCAATTCCTTCTTTTAAATTTCAAACTCTGCAATTTTGTAACAAAGAAAACGTTTTCTAAAAAAATCAAATCTATATTTAATGAAAATACAGATAATTTTTTGTGTTAAAAAGTCAAATCTGTATTTAATGAAAATACAAATCAGTTTTTGTGTTTAGAGAAAATCAAATTTGAAAATACAGATCAGTTTTTGAACTAAAAAATCAGATTTGAAAAATACAGATAAGTTTTTGAACTAAAAAAATTAGATCTAAAAAATACAGATCAGTTTTTGAACTAAAAAAAAAATCAGATCTGAAAAATACAGATCAATTTTTGTTTTTCAGAAAAGAATTTTTGTTAACCATTGCAGATTTTGAAAATTAAGAAAAATAGTTACAATAAACAATCACCTAAGCACATGTTGAAGAAAATTCTAGCAACGTATTTAAGCATGGTAACCATATCAAGAACAGAACATAATAAAAATATGCTAAACATATTCATGCATCAAACAATAACCAAAATTAATGAAAGAAGAAAAGAAAGAAGAAAAACTAAATATTTTTGGATTCAAAGAAATTTGTTCACCTCTTTGAAAACTAAAATACTTTACCTACCAAAAAAAAAAGAAGTTCCTAAAGCGAAAGCTTCCAGAATGTCTTTAACATAAGGGAAATTGAAAAGTTAGAAGAGAAGAGCTAGAAAGAGGGGGGCGGGGGGGGTCAGAAAGTGTGCTGAATTTTGAGAGGCATCCCCTATTTATAGAGGTTGGAATGCTTTGAAAAATTAGCTGAATGATCAGATACGAATTGGAATGGGTCCTTATCTCTAAAAAATCGAAAAAGGTAAGGTTTATCTCAATCCAGGAGTCCTCGGGCCGAGCCACAAATTTTTGCCAATCGGCACTTGGGAATTGCTGATTGGCACTCCAAGAGTGCCGAATGGCTCTTTTGGGTGCCGAGCTCATGTTTGAATTTTGGTCCAATTTGGACTCCTTTTTTAAGGATTTTTGAGCCGGAAATTGTACTTAGACGCATTTTTAATCCGTATTCTAAAAATTAATCCATTTTTCCAGATATTCAGGTCTTTAAAGTGATAATTATCTTGTAGATAAATATTCCAAAAAGTCTTGATTATCCATGACTTCTTTGTTATCTGATTATCCACTTTATTCCCATGCAAGCAAGTCTATTTTTGACACCGACCAACAACCAATTACAAAATTATTTAATTAATCTTAATTGTTTAACCAATCAGAATTAATTTAAATTAATCATTCGTGGTTGGTTCCACCCAAACAAAATGCATGCAAACTGTGCAAACTTGATCATGTGATATCTTTCAATCCGACGGTCCGATTTGGAAATCGAACACACCGTTGCGACTGTTAGAACCTCAAGATCATCTTCATGATATGTAATGAATGAATTAATGTATGTAATGCAGCTCTAAATGTTGGGTATATGAATGGTCACTCTAGCCATCTTCCTTAATTAAATTATGGGTGCAAAATCGAGTGTCCACAGAATGCCCCTCATTGACAGAGCTTGCAAAGCGAATGTCAATGTAAAACAAAGACACTGATTTTAGCAGCCATGATTTAATTAAGGTTGACTTTTCAAAGATTACCTAGCCCTAGAACCTTAAACCTTAGGAACATAGAACTAGTGTTTTGCTGTTTTGACAAAAAGAAAATTGGGAATACTTGACCTATTTGATAACTAATAAAAATGAATCTTGAAATCTGAGGTGACTAAGAGGCTTCTCTATCTCAATCTGCATGTGGGGACGATCAAGGGGCTTCTCTACCTCGATTTGGAATGAAAGGTATCCAAGGGGCTTCTCTACCTTGGAACTTGGGGCGATTGTGAGGCTTCTCTATCTCAATCTACATGTGGGGACCAAGGGGCTTCTCTACCTTGATCTTAAATGGAAGGTATCCAAGGGGCTTCTCTACCTTGGAACTTGGGGCGATTGAGAGGCTTTTCTATCTCAATCTTGGACGGTGACGACCAAGGGGCTTCTCTACCTTGATCTTGAATGGAAGGTGACCAAGGGGCTTCTCTACCTCGGAACCTGGGGTGATTGAGAGGCTTCTCTATCTCAATCTTGAATTGTGACGATCAAGGGGCTTCTCTACCTCGATCTTATGGAAGGTAACCTAGGGGCTTCTCTACCTCAGAACCTGGGGTGATTGAGAGGCTTCTCTATCTCAATCTTGAATTGTGACGATCAAGGGGCTTCTTTACCTCGATCTTATGGAAGGTAACTAAGGGGCTTCTCTACCTCGGAACCTGGGGCAATTGAGAGGCTTCTCTATCTCAATCTTGAATGGTGACGACCAAGGGGCTTTTCTACCTCGATCTTGAATGGAAGGTAACTAAGGGGCTTCTTTACCTCGGAACCTGGGGCGATTGAGAGGCTTATCTATTCTTGAATTGTGACGATCAAGGGGCTTCTCTACCTTGATCTTATGGAAGGTAGCCAAGGGGCTTCTCTACCTCAGAACCTGGGACGATTGAGAGGTTTCTCTATCTCAATTTTTGAATTGTGATGACCAAGGGGCTTTTTTACCTTGATCTTGAATGGAAGGTAACGAAGGGGCTTCTCTACCTCAGAACCTGGGCGATTGAGAGGCTTTTCTATCTCAATCTTGAATTGTGACGATCAAGAGGCTTTTCTATCTCAATCTTATGGAAGGTAACCAAGGGTTTTCTCTACCTCGAAACCTGGGATGATTGAGAGCCTTCTTTATCTTAATATTTGAATTGTGACGATCAAGGGGCTTCTCTACCTCGATCTTGAATGGAAGGTAACCAAGGGGATTTTCTACCTTGGAACCTGGGGCGATTGAGAGGCTTCTCTATCTCAATCTTGAATTGTGACGACCAAGAGGCTTCTCTACCTCGATCTTGAATAGAAGGTAACCAAGGAGTTTCTCTACCTTGGAACCTGGGGCGATTGAGAGGTTTCTCTCTCTCAATCTTGAATTGTGACGACCAAGGGGCTTCTCTACCTCGGAACTTGGGGTGATTGAGAGGCTTCTCTATCTCAATCTTGAATTGTGACGACCAAGGGGCTTCTATACCTCGATCTGAATTAAAGGTAATCAATGGGCTTCTCTACCTCAAAACTTGGGCCGATTGAGAGGCTTCTCTATCTCAATCTTGAATGGTGACGACCAAAGGGCTTCTCTACCTCGATCTGGATGGAAGGTAACCAAGAGGCTTCTCTATCTTGGAGCCTGGGACGATTGAGAGGCTTTTCTATCTTAATCTTGAATTGTGGCAACCAAGGGGTTTCTCTACCTCGATCTGAATGGAAGGTAATCAAGGGGCTTCTCTAACTAGGAACTTAGGATCTTTCATGCAAAAGATCAAAATTCGGGATTAAACTTTAAATGATGAGTGCTTTATTGTTCCACTATTTTGAGATGTGTGATCATGTTGTTCCCTTGGCTTTGGGGCATTTTTGAGTTGTTGAGTTATTTGGCATGATGCTTGGACAATGTTGATGACTCATGAAGTTTGGCAATGTATGTAACTCGTGGATTTGTGCTTTAGGTTGGTGTTGATCTTGTGGAGGAAAGCATGCGGATGATTGGAGGTTTGCAACTGGAAGCGCACACTCAATATTCTCAATATGTGCTCAATGAAGTGAACTAGGTATAAGATAATGCTTTCCGAGTGTCTTTGCTTGAACTTCCTTGATAATAGATCTAACACTTGTCTTTGTTAATTCTTTAGAATGCCTGAATGGAATTGGCTGATGCCAACACAAGATCTTTGGAGGAGAGGATTAGAAATCTTGAACTTCAAAATCGATAGCAAGAATCTCGGTTTTATGCAAGTCAGGAAAGAGACATTGAGGGTGGCTTTTCTAGAGGTGGGTTTAGGAGATCTTCGCGCAAGCAGACTCGGAGTCCCAATGATGCTTGACTTGTATTTTAATTTTCCTGAAAGAACAAGAAAAAGTGTTTCTTAGAAAAATTTGTTTTAATCTCAGCTTTTAGCACTTTACCTTTGGATTGCTTCTGATCTTGTTGAAACTTTAGATGAGACAAGTTTAGAATTCACCTGATAAAGTTCTGTAGTAAACAATTTGAACTTTTCTAACCACCTTTGATGGGATTTGCACTTACCTGAATGAGGCGTGGTCGAATGCCCCTAGTTTGGAAACTTTTATGCATGATGACCTTTTATTTTTTGAAAAGAATTTTTCTCTCCTTTTTTTTTTTTGAAAAGGAATGAGTGATTTTTTCTTGTCCCAGAAAAAGGGGATAAGGCATAGCCAAATGCCCCTAGTTTAAGAGATGAATGCATGACTTTGGAAAATCTTCATTTTATCAATTTTTCTCCCCTTTCCCTTTTTTGGAAACAGTGATGCAGGTGATTTTTTTGAAATCAAATGGACAAAGCATGTCTAAATGCCCCAGTTTGACACTTCATGCAAATTTTTGAAAACTTTATTCCACAATCAATTTTTTGAGTGAAAAACAGAGTCATAACAGACCCAAGAAGCATCCAAATACACTAAACAGAGATGATTGGGACTTGGTTGAACTGGGTGCCAATCGGCACTCTTAAAGTGCCGACTGGCACTTTAAGGTGCCGATAGGCACACCCAATTTTGGGCCGACTCCTTGCACTTTTCCAACGAGTTTTTGAAAAATATTTTCTCTGTTTGTGACCATAAAACACTTTCCTAGTCAGCTACAAAATCTTGAAACTTATTTAAACTTGATTAAGGATTGAGGTAGCTTATTTTAGCATCTTTCCTGCAAACAAATTCCTGCATCAAAGTTATCAAGAAACAATAATCACAAGCAAGAGTTATCCATGGCTAACAATGAAAATTTTTCTCATTCAACCATTCATGATATCAATAGATGGGTTCGTAGCTTTGATTTTAGCACAAAGACCAATTTCACAGCTTACAAGCTAGAGGGAATCAAGGTCTTGAGGAATGTCAAGATCAAGTGGGATTTCCTCCGTGCTGCCATGAAGTTTTGGGATCTTGAAGATCATGTATTCCGGTTTAAAACTGCTGAACTTTATCCCACAATTGAAGAATTTTTAGCTATTCTGGGTTATGATCCTAGCAAGAAATTCGTAGCAATTTCTTATGATCCCAAACATAGGGAGATTTTATTTGATGCTCTAGGACTTCCTACTTCAATTACCAGTAGCATGATTGAAGGACATATGGTGAATCTTCGTGCAATTCTTTCAAGATTGATTAACAAACGTACTCATGGAGTGATTGACAACATGCAGAAGAATTTTGGTTTAGCTCTTTGCTTTGTGGGAAAATTTTTTCTTTGCTCTGGAAAACCTAGTTTTGTGGATGCACAAGTCATAGGTATTGTGAGTCAAATTAAAAATGGTGATAATCCTACTTCTCTGATCTAGGCAGAAACTCTTTTAGGGTTGGACTTTGTATTTCATGGTGGAGAGTCACAAAACTTTCTTGGGAGTCCCTTGACTTTGCAAATATGGTTGATGGAGAGACTAGGCATGATTGTCATGCCTACTGTTGCTGATTACGGTCCTAGTAATTTCCTCAGTAGGGCTATTCTTAAAACCAAGTGTCAATCTGAAAGCGACTAGGTGAAATTTTTGAACAAGAAATCCAGTGTCTTAATTCGATGGAATTGTTATTGGTGGAAGTGCCCACCCCCTTTGTTTCGGTCTCTAGGATCAGATCACATCTTCATAGTTGGATTAAGGAGAGAAACTTTCTATAAGGCAGATAGACTTTTGAGACAATCCCAATATGAGCAAGGAATGCCCGGTGGGAGAGGAAGAAAACCTTTCACTCATGTGGAGACAGATCCTACTTCTATAACGAACATGTTGTTGGGCTTGTAGATGGCTGACCGAGTGGATCAATCTTTTGTGAAGGTTCACTTTCAAAGGATTACCACAGATTATTCTAACTGGCTGGTGAACAAGATTGCGAACAAGGAGGCTGACATGGTTGTTATGAGAAAACAATTTCTTAGAGACAACCGAGAAAGACATGAGGCTGACAACTATGAGTTTAAAAGGAGGGACAAAATGACAAAGTACCTAGCACAGATGGAATCAACGAACAACCAAAGGAGAAAAGACTAAGGATACAATGATCTTCTTATTTTTGGCTTTGAACATGTTTATTTTAAAAGTTGATGTGAAACTCATAGGTTTAAGAATTATTTAGGACTTTCAGGTTAAGGGTTCTGTTTAAGGTTGAGGTTTTTAAGGTTTTGTTTTTTATTTTATTTTTTTAATGGTTTGGTTTAGGGTTTGGGTTTTGATTTCTGTAATGGCATGGTTTAATGGAATGGTTAAATTTTGGAAACAATTTTTGTTTTTGGCTTAATGGGTAAATGGTGGGTTTGGGGAAGTTGTGATCAGACCAATATATGGTTGCCTATGTACCTCCTTGGCAGAAGGATCAGGTCATCATGTAGTTCATTTTTTTATTTGGCTTAACTTTTGCCTAGGTCACCCTTTTGGGTTTTCAACCTAGCAGGCTCTCTCACACTTTTTTTTTTCTCTCCTTTTGCATAGATCGCCCTTTCGGGTTTTCAACCTATCCCTTTATTTATTTATTTTTTATTCTTTTATTTTATTTTTATTTTTTATGCCCTAATTTTTGCCTAGACCGCCCTTTCGGGTTTTCAGCCTAGCGAGCTTTTTTTTATTTTTATTTTATTTTATTTTTTTTTTTATAGTTTTTTTAATTTTTTTTAAATTTTTTATGGTTTAATGATGAACCAAAGAAGGGAAATAAAATAATTTACAACCACTTCAGACATGGTGTTTTCAGACTAGCACTTCAGACGTGGTGTTTTCAGACTAGCACTTCAGACGTGGTATTTCTTTAATTGATCCATGTTGGTTGGCTCAGTAAAAGGGTTTGCATCTAAGTCCATCAACCTTACTGCTCCCCCAGAGTATATTTGCTTGATAATATATGGACCTGCCCAATTTTGCTTGAACTTCCCATTTGTTTCTTGAATCGGGGCTCAGATCTCTTTCAGCACCAAATCTCCCAACTTCAAATCTCTAGTTCTTACTTTCTTGTCAAAAGCTTTCCTAAGCCTCCTTTGATAACCTTGAATGTGATACAAGGCCTTGAGTCTCTTTTCATCCATCATGCATAATTGGTCATATCTACTTTGCAACCAATCTACTTTAGGGATTTCACTCTCCAGTACTGTTCTTAATGAATGGACACCCATTTCAATGGAAGAACTACTTCCATCCCATACACCAATGAATAAGGAGTGGCTCCTATGGAAGTTCGAATCGATGTCCTATACCCCCAAAGTGCATAGGGTAATTGTAGGTGCCAGGCCTTGTAGTTTTTTGTGCTTTTCTTCAAGATTCACCATATATTCTTATTAGCAGCCTCAATTGCTCCATTAGTCTGAGGAGGTATGGTGAAGATTTGTGGTGGTGAATATTGAATTGTCGAAGTAGCATTTCTGTTTCCCCCTTGAAATGTAGCCCATTGTCAGAGATAATTTCATGTGGTACCCCATATCTACAAATGATATTAGTCTGAATAAACTGAGCAACTTTCTTCAAGTTCAAAACCTTGTATGAAGTAGCTTCTACCCATTTAGTGAAGTAATCAATAGCAACAAGTATAAATTCATGGCCATTGGATGCCGTGTTGGGTGAATCTTCCTAATAATGTCTATTCCCCATGTAGAGAACGGCTAGGGTGAAGTCATGGTATGTAATGGCATAGGTGGCATGTGCTTCAGATCTCTATGGACTTGGCATTGGTGGCACTTATGAACATAAGCTACGCAGTCTGCTTCCATAGTAGTCCAGTAATACCCTTACCTCATTATCTTCCGTGATAGCACGTGCGCATTCATGTGTGGCTCATAACTTGACTCATGAACCTCTTCAATTATTTGCTGTGCTTCCTTGGCGGTCACACAAAGGAGATGAATTCCGTTATATGATCTTCTGTAAAGCCTCTCCACACAAATAATATAAATAGTGGACAACCTTCTGATGGTCAATTGATCATTCTTGATTGTAGACTTTGGGTATGTCCCATCCTTGAGGTACTGTAAAATGTTTGAATACCATTCACCTTCTATATTCATTCCCTCATCTTTTTCTATTGACATGCAATAAGTTGGCTCTTCTTTTTATTCCAGCACTATTGGTGTAGCTTTATCTTCCTTAGGACCATCCATCATGAAGGCCATTGTTGCTAAAGTATCTGCAATCTGATTTTGCATTCTTGGCACATATTTGTACTGGATTTTACTAAATTTCGAAGCCCACTTTTGAAGACATTCATGATAAGGCATCAGCCTTTCTTCCTTGATCTTCTATCTATTATGAATCTGAGAAATTATCAAGGCTGAATCACCATATACTTTCAACTCTTTTACTCCAAGACCTAGGGCTGCTTGCAACCCCATAATGCAAGCTTCACATTTAGTGGCATTATTAGTGGTAGGAAAGTTAAGCCTACCAGAGAATGGGATGTGTGCCCCTTTTGGATAAATTAAGAGAACTCCAATGCCACTTCCATTTTGATTAGTTTCTCCATCAAAATACATCTTCCATGATTCTACCTCGATCCCTATGATATCCTTACCCGGAAAGTCTCATTGGATTTCTTCAGCTTCCTCAGGTGAACAGTGGGCTAAGTGATCAGCAATTGCTCTTCCCTTCACAGACTTTTGAGTCACATATTTAATATCAAATTTTGATAAAAGCAGAACCCATTTAACTGTCTTCCCATCTTGCATAGGCTTTTCCATTAGATATTTTAAAGGATCCATTCTTGCAATCAACAAGACTTTGAAAGCAAGCATATAATGTCTGAGTTTGCAGGTTGCCCATACAAGTGCTACACATGTCTTCTCAAGTGGTGAATACTTCTCTTTATAAGCCAATATTTTCTTGCTAATGGAGTAGATCGCATTCTCCTTTCTAGACTCTTCTAGGTATTAAGCAAGCAAAGCCCCCTTTGTTGTATCTGTAGTTGTGAGATACAACAATAATGGCATTTCAGGTACCGGGGGAACTAGTATTGGTGGCTTGATCAGATAATTCTTAATCTTCTCAAAAGCTTCTTGACATTTTTTGTTCCATATTGTGGGCACTTCCTTCTTAAGTAGTCGGAAAAGTGGCTCACATGTCATGGTGAGCTGGGCTATGAATTTACTGATGTATTGTATCCTCCCTAAAAACCCTCGGATCTCTACAATTGCCTTGATTTTGTCAAGATCTACTTCAATTCCTCTTTGACTTACCATAAATCCCAATAGTTTTTCGGATGTTACATCGAAAGTGCACTTCTTTGGATTCAACCGCAACTTATAGAATTGGATTCTTTCAAAGAACTTTCGTAAGGCTAGTGTGTGCCCCTCACGGTCTTTGGACTTCACTATCATGTCATCAACATAAACTTCTACTTTTTTGTGGATTAAATCATGCAACAAAGTATTGGTTGCACGTTGGTAAGTAGCACCCGTTGGTAAGTAGCACCCGCATTCTTAAGGCCAATTGACATGACCTTGTAGCAATATGTCCCCCATGGAGTAATGAAAGAGGTTTTCTCCATATCTTCCGGAGCCATCTTTATCTGATTGTATCCTGAAAAACCATCCATAAATGATAGCAAGGCATGTCTTGCTGTGTTATCAACCAAGATATCAATGTGAGGCAAGGGAAAATCATCTTTCGGGCTAGCCTTATTAAGATCTCGGAAGTTTACACACATTCTCACTTTCCCATCCTTCTTCGGTATGGGAACCACATTAGCTAACCACTCTGGGTAGTTGACCACCCTCAGAAATCCTGCATTGTACTGTTTCTCGACTTCTTCCTTGATCTTGAGAGTCCATTCTGGCTTCATTCTTCTTAACTTCTGCTTGACCGGCTTTATGATTGGATCTATTGGAATGTGATGCTGTACACCTCTTTGAATTCTGTCAATAGTGCCACTAATGCATCTTTCTCAAAGGAGGTTAGGGTATTACCCATTTGTATCATCTTAGGTTCATCATCAGTTCCCAGGTTAATAGGTCGGGTTTCTTCTTTTATAGGTTCCACATGCTCTTGTTTTAATTCCTTATTATTAAGAGTTTTTTTTTTTCCAATTTCTGAAATAAAAACATTCAAAGCCAACAAATAAGCAGAATCAGAAATCATATTATAAGGAAAAAATTTCTTAATAGACTTAACAAACTCAACAAAAACATACTCTATAGGACTACAATCACAAACAGACTATATAGGAACAATAATACTAGCAAAAACATACTCAATAGGAACAGAAACAATGTTTTTGGTAGGAGTGACTAACTCGATGGTCTTGATCTTCTTGAAAGGAGTGATTGGCTCGACGATCTCGATCTTCATCATAGAGTCCTCCATGGGGTAGGTGGCTCCCTCCCATGCCCAATTCTTCAGCTTGGTTGTGGCTTCAATGATGGCGGGTGGCTCCAAGCGAGTTCCTTCTTCCTTTAGCATTAGTACCAGGGGGTTTTCATCCATATAATTTGTGCCTTCACCATTAATCTCCATATCTGTGGGCTTGTCAGTCACATAAGCATCCAGACACTCTATATTATCCATATATTCACCAAACAGATCTTGCTTTTCTTTGTTGCTCGGGTGGATGTATTGGGGGAGGTATTTTGACTTGTTCCCTCCCATTCTCTCATCCTCATCTTCAAGACTCTCTACTGTTAAGTTTCTTAAACTGTGGATCATCAACTTTCTGTCTAGAGTGGCCAGTCTAGCATCCATGTCATCTTCTTCCTCAGTGTATGGGGTTAGTGAGCCAAGTTCTGAATTATGGAATGACCCTAACTCATGAATCTCTCTACCATGCTTGTCATATCGAGGGCTTGACCTCGAGCTACCATCAGTAATGCAGCTCCAATCTGAGGGCTGCCCGTAGGGGTAATCATCATAGTCTATATTATCAGCTTCTTTAACCTCCTCACCTATAGCTTCCAGCACATTCTCTAGCCCATACTCTTCACTTTCGGCGTCGCTCTCCATGTCTATAGGTTAAGTTTCAGCATCATCCTCTATATCTCTATACGTTTTTAGACCCCTTAAAACACAAGTTGTTTAACCTAGTTATTTAGCCAAGTGATTACTTAGATAAATTATTTAGATCTAGGTTAACACAAGAAAATCATATCATGTAAATAATGCGGAAATATAAAGAACACAACGATATGATAACCCAGGAAAACCAGACTGGTAAAAAACCTAGGGAGGATTTAACCTAGCTATCCTCAAGGTAAAACAGATCCACTATGAAAGAATTGAAGTTTATACAATAAGACTTAGACCACTAACATCCTATTGCTACCTTGAGTAGAAAACTTATTACCACAACCACGTGACAGCTCCGAGTCCACGGACTACTTCTTTCCTTGATCCACAGCAACCACAAGTGCTCCCACTTGTGTTTTCTTTAAGCTCTTGAAACAGTAACTGAAGAAATCACCAAGTTCTCAACATCAATCTTGATCTTGATAACCCTAAGTGTGTATGAAGGTAAATACCTCTAGATCTTATAAGAGATTCACACAAACAGCATATCAACAACATCTAAAACATGGCTAGGGTTTTTCCTTTTATACTTGAAGCAAAATATAAAACCCTACACGTCATATGGGCTTGGGCTGAGTTGGAAATTATGCAGAAAAAACAATTTGCACGAGGTTTGATCGATCGAGTCTAATTTTCGATCGATCGAGCCTTGCAGAAATTGAATAGTAATTTCCTGCAATTACTCGATTCCAACTTTACACATAAACACACTTTGAGCAGCCTAAATCTAGACTCTAAGTTTTGATCATGGTTTGCCAACATTACACATTGAAGTTCTAATACATTTAGATCCTAAAGTCTTAGAACGTAACAAACTTCCCCTTTGGCAATCTGTGACAAAACACATAACAAAATCAAAATGCTCAAAGTTACAAAACAGCCCAATAAACAATTCAACCTAACTACTATCTATCAGTTGCCAGTGTAGATAGCAGTACGACTGAATAAACCTGTATATTCCTGAAACACTCAACACACACATAAACGCATGTGTGGAAAATACAAGTAAAACAAAATAAATTTTTGATTTCACAAAATAGAAAAATAAAAGACATATATCATGAATAACCTCATAATATAAATCAATAGCCAATGTAGCATATGTGAAACAAGAAACAAGAATAGAAATAAAAACATAAAACAAAGTATCTCCCCCTAACATATACAACCCATAAAAATAAATACATCAAGATAAATACATCATGAGCCAAAAAATAAATACATCATGAAGCACCTAGATACAATCTAAAGCTCCAAAAACTCAAAATCTCCCCCTATCTCCATCAATATGTACTCCCCTTTTTGTGACAAATTGCCAAAGGACAATCAAGGCTCATCATCAAAAGGAGGTGGTGGAGTAGACCGTCGAACACTTGCCAAATCCGCACGCAAAGCCTGAAGCTCTGTGAGCACATCCACCAAAAGCTGTCCATGCACTGCCTGAACGGTCATGACAATACCCAACATACTCCGAATGGATGAATCACCCGAAGAAGAAGGTGGAGGATCAACAGCGGCAGTGGGATTGACATAAGCCTCAACAGTAGGGTCACCTGAAGAAGGAGGCTAAGATGCAGCACCTGTGGAAAACTCTACTCTAGGGCGTTTAGAGCTAGCTCTCATCTGAGCTGCTCTCTGCCTAAGGAAGATGGCACCTATGGGAGCTATAATATGTACAGGCTCAGACGCGGGAAAATCCTCTAAACCTAGATGTAACAAAATCCTATGTATAAAAACAGGGAAGAAAAGACCATGTGCTGTAGAACTACTCCTATGACCCTCAACCAAGGAACGAATGAAAAGAGTAGGAAAACTCATAGGAGCATCAGTCACAAGGGCATACAAAAATGCACATCGCTCAATAGGAATGGTGTGCAAGTGAGAGATGGGTCAGATAGAATGACAAGAAATCCAGAAAAACAAATAATGGATCTCAGTAAGCTCATGGGAGGATACGAGGATCAGTACCCCACTGAATGGAAGTACCGGTGAGATATGACATAATGTCATCGAGAGGAGGGGTCTCAAAATAAAGGTAGATTGGCTGTCATACCAAAGGTACCCCAAGAGTAGAGGCCACTACTGAAGGAGTAATGACATACTCTTCACCCCTTATCCAACTCATCACATATTGGACGTTGGAATCATCAGAGTGGACAGAGAGGTTCGAGTAGAACTCTTTAATCAAGGTAGCCGGAGGAGGATGAGAAATATCTAACAAAGGCAACCAACCACTATGCTCAAAGTTCCTCCTAATCTCCGGATCTAACTAATCTAAAATCACCTTTCTCTCAACCCAAACAGACCTAAAAATTTTCAGCTTCTCATAGGTTTCTTGGTTTTTCTCAAACCTAAACCTCTCACTATTGAAAGCTGGGGTAGAGGTGGAGGTGGTTTTCTTGTTGGCCCTAGTCTTCCTAACCATGATGCTAAGGGTTGGAAAGGAAAGACAAAAACAGAAACCAAAGAAAGAAAACAAAATCAAGGGTAGACTGCATTATAAAGGGATAGAGCACAAAAAAATCTCAATAAATAACAATCTATATGATGCATGTAATGAATGCACATATGATGCATACTCTGATGCAATGAAATTTGTTCAATTATACTTTTTAAACCAACAATTGACTTGAACATAGAGTTTAAAAAAAAAAAAAAAAAAACCCCAAATTTTAAAAAACCCAAATTCAAAAATCCCAACAACCACAAGTACTCCCACTTGTGTTTTCTTTAAGCTCTTGAAACAGCAACTGAAGAAATCACCAAGTTCTCGACATCAATCTTGATCTTGATAACCCTAAGTGTGTATGAAGGTAAACACCTTTAGATCTCACAAGAAATTCACACACACAGCATATCAATAATATCTAAAACGTGGCTAGGGTTTTTCCTTTTATACTTGAAGCAAAATATAAAACCCTACACGTCATATGAGCTTGGGCTAAGTTGGAAATTCTACAGAAAAAACAATCTGCACGAGGTTCGATCGATCAAGTCTAATTTTTGATCGATCGAGCCTTGCAGAAATTGAATAGTAATTTCCTTCAATTACTCAATTCCAACTTTACACATAAACACACTTTGAACAGCCTAAATCTAGACTCTAAGTTTTGATCATGGTCTGCCAACATTACACATTGAAGTTCTAATACATTTAGATCCTTAAGTCTTAGAACCTAACAATCTCCATCAAAGTAGTCTACGTCATCATCAAAGCAGTCCTCATAGAAAAGTCCTACATCTTCATCATCTTTATCACTAGGGGGTTCACCCCTGTCGACACCAGGGCCTCGAACGACTGGAAAACCGCCGGGAATTTGTTCGGCCACCTGCCATGGCGACGCTCCCGCGCGCACGGGGCCCGTTGTAAACCCCTCTCGATAATTGCGTGGGTTGACTCTAGGAGTCTTGCTCGGAGTTTCGAGTGCTCTCTCTCTCGGTGGAGAAAGGTTGGTCTACCTTTGGAGGTATGGTGGGAATCTTGGCCTAATTTTAGGTGATTGCCAAAGGTAAGTGAAGTTGCCACCAATCATTGGGTTTTTCTAAGGTGTGATTGGTCACCTGTTTCTAGTTGATTTTATTACCGATCCTAGGCTAAGAAAAATGTCATTTTTCCTAATCTAATGTGGATGGCAAAAAATCTTGAATCTTGAGTCCGAAAATTTGGTTACGTGTGGGGAAGGTGTTAGGCACCCCACAATGCCTGTCCAAGGACAGTCCTTTGTTTTGATAAAACCTTAATTTTTGGATATTGGCAGTGAAAAACATGATTTTAGCATTGGCTTTTGAGGCTTTGCATGCATGGGGCTTTGAGGTTTGGCTTTTGAATGGGTGTGGTCCTAATCTATGCTTTCCTAAGGCATTCGGGCAAAGTAGCAGATTTCCACGGCGAAAATCCGGTGGGAATTAGGCATCACTTTGCCTTAGGTGACATAGACTGTGACAATCACATTGGGAGGGGCGAGCAGGTATATATATATACATACATTATGCATAATGCAAGCACACAGAGCAGGAAAGTAAATGCCTACATCCCTAGAGCATGGCCCAAAATATAGGTGCAGGAAACTAAACAGGGGTCGCCATACTCTAGAGATGAGGACGAATGGTACATGGCATGATATACCTAATACAACCCATCTAAGAGAGAAATGAGGGAGGAAGGAAGGGAGGTTTAAAAGAGTACATAACCAAATGGGAGAGGCTAGACCCCTAAATATAATAAACATAGCCGCTTGGCTTATATCCACATGCTCGCATCCTTGCCCTTTTTGTTTGCGCTTGGGAGACTGTGCGCTAGCTCCATGCGTCCTTGCTCAATGTGTGTACATGCAAAGGCAAAGACAAGAAACCAGCAGACAAGCAATGGAAGGAAAAAGATGCAAAGAGCATGTGAAAGAGGCATAAAGCAGATAAGCATGATAGACATGGCAAGCATAGCATATGGCAGGAGACATGACGAGCCACAAGATAAACAAACAAAGCAAGAAGGCAAACAGGCAAGCAAGCAAACAAGAAAGAAGACAAACAAGCAAGAAGGCAAACAAAAGGTGGTGTCCATGTGGGACAAATGTAGGTTTGGATCGGATGTCCATGACTTCATTGTGTTGAAGTATGGACGAAACAATAGCAAGCAAGACTTATGCATGAACATGTAAGAAAGCGTGTAAAGACACATAGAAAGCCAATGGGTGGCACAAACAAGCACGGTAAGCATAGCATCGCGTGGAGCAGAAAAGGGAAAGGTACGCATGGAGCAACCCGACATCTGGAGATGCCTTCCAAATGGTTAAGCCCGCGAAGGGCGCCAAACATGGCAAAGCCTAGAACTAGAGAGGCTAACACAAGCATAAAGCATAGAAGCAAGTAAGCATATACATGCAAATAGGAATGATCCAAACCCTTTTGATATGGGCCATGGTACATGGACGATGACAAAGACCATAAGGTCAAGATCGGGTCCGAACCATTAGGCCAAAACACAAGTGTAGACACTCAATTTTGCACCCATAATTTAATCAAGGAGAATGACTTGAATGACCATTTATGTACCTCAAAAATCATGATTGCATTACATACATTAATTTGTTCTTGCATTACATGCATCATTTTGTCTTTGCATTACATGCATTAATTCATTCATTGCATATCATAAAAATGATCTTGAGATTCTAACGGTCGTAATGATGTTTCCGATTTTTAAATCGGGCCATCGGATCGAAAGATATCGCATGATCAAGTTTGCATGGTCAACATGCATTGTGTCTAGGTAAGGTCGACCACACATGATTAGTTTAAATTAATTCTGATTGGTTAAGCCATTAAAATTAATTAAATAATTTTATGATTGGTTGATAATTAGTGTTTAAAATAGGATTGCATGTATAGGAATAAAAGGGATGATTGGATAACAATAAAATTGTGGATAATCTGAACTTTATAAAAAATTATTTTAGGGTATTTATTTACAAGATAATTATTCTTAAATAGCCTGAATTATCCAGAAAAGAGATGAAAAATCATAAACGGAGGATGAAAACATGTCTAGGTACAAGGACCGGCCAAAAAGCCCTAGGAGAGGAGTCCAAATGGCACCCAAACACGAAAGAGTGTTCGGAGTCCAAAGGGCAATTCGGCACTCTAAAAGGGCCGAATTTTCTCCTTGTGGGCTTTGGCCTAACAGCTTTCGGGTGACAATAAGGCACACTCTTTTCGATCTTTTCGCAAAAGGATGCGTCCGGATTCAAACCCTAATCGTCCGTATCTATTTTTTAGAGTCTTCTGACCACTATAAATAGAGACTGAACTTCATAATTCAGCACCTTTTTTTTTTACGCTCTGAGAGGCACACGTTTTGAGGCTCTCAAATTGCTGATCCTCTCTGAGATTTGTTGCTTAAATTAGGGTTTTTAGGTTTTAAAGATAACTGAATAAAATTCTTTGAACCCTAAAACATCCTTTCAAGAACAAGGAGTGCTTATGCAAGAGGTTGTTTTCAATTGCTCTCTCTTTTTTTATGCTATCTTTTTATGGTGATGAGTGTTTTATCCAACGCATGAATTGTCAATTGTTGTTTTGTTTAAAGCATGATTGTTTTTAATGTGATTGTTATAATCTCTTTCTTGGATGTCAATAATTTGCATGTGAGCAATTCTTTTTCTTAAAACAAAATAGATCTACATCTTTATTAGGTGTAGATCTGGATTTTTCTTGAAATAAAATAGATCTACATCATTATTAGATGTAGATCTGATTTTTCCTCAATACGAAAACAGATTTGCATCTTTCTTAGATGTAGATCTGAATTTTTTCCAAAAAAAAAAAAAAAAAAAAAAATCTGCATCTTTGTGAGATGTAGATCTGAATTTTTCTCAATTAAAAACTGATTTGTATCTTTCTTAGATACAGATTTGATTTTTCTTTAATACATGCAGATTTGTGTAGACACTCAATTTTGCACCCATGATTTAATCAAGGAAAATGACTTGAATGACCAATCCATGTACCCCAAAAATCATAATTGCATTACATGCATCAATTCGTTCTTGCATTACATACATCATTTTGTCTTTGCATAACATGCATTAATTCATTCTTTTCATATCATAAAAATGATCTTGAGATTCTAATGATAGCAGAGGTGTTTCTGGTTATCAAATCGGACTATCGGATTGAAAGATGTCGCATGATCAAGTTTGCACGGTCAACATGCATTGTGTCTAGGTAGAATCGACCACACATGATCAATTTAAATTAATTCTGATTGGTTAAACAATTAAAATTAATTGAATAATTTTGTGATTGGTTGATAACTAGTGTTTAAAATAGGGATGCATGCATGGGAATAAAATGGATGATTGGATAATAATAAAACTATGGATAATCTGAACTTTATCAAGATTTATTTTAGGGTATTTATCTACAAGATAATTGTCCTTAAATATCCTAAATTATCCAAAAAAGAGATGAAAAATCATAGGCGAAGGATGAAAACATGTCTAGGTACAAGGACCAGCTAAAAAATCCTAGAAGAGGAGTTCAAATGGCACTCGAACACAAAAGTGCATTCGGAGCCATAGGGCCAATTCGGCACTTTTGGAGTGTCGAACGGCACTCTAAAAGGGCAGAATTTCCCTGATGTGGGCATTGGCCCAATGGCCTTCGGGTAACAATTATTCATACCCTTTTCAATCTTTTCGCAAAAGGATGCGTCCGGATTCGAACCCTAATCATTTAGTACCCTTTTCAATCTTCTGGCGTTTATAAATAGAGAATGAACCTCATAATTTAGTACCCTTTTTTTTTACGCTTTGAGAGGCATACGTTTTTTACTCTTAAACCACCCATATTTTCTGATCCCCTCTCTGAGTGTTGCTGCTTAAATTAGGATTTTTAGGTTTCAAAGAGAATTGAGCAAATTTCTTTGAACCCTAAAACATCCTCTCAAGAACAAAGTGTGCTCATGCAAGAGGTTGTTTCCTTCACCCTTTTTCTTGTGATGTGACGATGCATGTTATATCTCTTTCTTTTTCAAATATCTATAACATGAATTGTTAATTGTTGTTTTGTTAAAGCATGATTGTTTTTATGTGATTATTATAATCTTTTCTTGAATGTCAATAAATTTGCATGTGAACAATTATTTTTCTTAAAACAAAACAAATTTGCATCTTTATAAGATGTAGATCTGAATTTTTCTCAATATAAAAACAGATCTGCATCTTTATAAGATGTAGATCTGAATTTTTCTTAATATAAAAAATAGATCCGCATCTTTATAAGATGTAGATCTGAGTTTTCTCAAACAAAAAGAGATCTGCATCTTTATGAGATGCAGATCTAAATTTTTCTCAAATCAAAACTGATTTGCATCTTTCTTAAGATGCAAATCTGATTTTCTTAATACATGCAAATTGTTAAAATAAAGAAAGAGATTGTGTATTATTGTGTTTGTGTTTATTTTAATTCATGATTGGATAAATTTGGATTATGAGTGAAACTCTCTTCTTAAAAAATCTTTTTCATTCTTTGTAAAACATATAACAAAACAGATATGAATTTTTGTCATCAAAAACCACTCTTTTAAATATAAGAAAATAGATCTGAATTTTTATCATCAAAAACCACTTTTTTTATACTACAAAACAGATCTGATATTTTGACAAATCAAAATCATTTTTTTTAATCATTAAAAGAGATCTGAATTAAAAAAAAATTAAAAAAAAAAAAAAAAAACAAAGAAGAGACTTCATTCATAAATAAATTTGTGTGATTTAATTTTTCATTCACATGTTCAACATATCATTCATGACATGCATAAGAAAGTACATTGGTCACAAGAGTCTAGAAGACCAGACTTTGTTTGGGCGAAATGGGTGCCTAACACCTTCCCATTCCGTAAGCTAGCCTTCGGATTTAGGTTTTTGGTTTAGTAGATTAGCCTCGTCTTCATTTGTTTTGGGTAGAATGTAACTAGGATAAGAAGCCATGTAAATATTTAGTAGATTGTAACTAGGACCCGAAGCTATGTAACTTTTTAATTTTCTTTCGGATATGTAATTTTATTCAATCAATGAATGGAACTATACAGTCATGTATTTTGTAATTAGTATTTTTTCTTATTTTTTTGTTTAAAGAAAAATAAGTGGCGGCTCTATACCACTTACCCAAAAAGAGAGGTGTCCTAAAAGGTACCCGAATCTCTTTTTTAAGGGACGCTTTCGTCGAGGTCTCTCACAGTGGCGACTTCGTTGGAGATGTCGAGGGCTAAGCTTCATATTAGACTTAAGTGACCAAATGTGTACCCTTGTTTTGCATGGTCTTGCATGATATTATTGTTTGTTTGTTTATTTATGTTTGATGGGATGCTGCATAATATTGTGGTGTATGATATTTTGTTATTTGTTTTGGTTGTTAAAATCTTTCCCTAACTGTCATAGTGTGTGCCATCCAAACAACAATGTATGCACCCCTTTCAACAATTTGTGGTAGTAGTAACCATGGATCATCGATCTTCATTAGATTTAGGTACCCAGTGGCGAACTCACCAACTCATAGCCCAAAGTCACTAGATCATTTCCTGTTGACTGTAAAGGACAAACCATGCCGTTTGGACTAACGCAATGTTCATTACATTAAAAGTTGGGAGGTGTAACGTCCTAGCTATGGGAAACAATGAAACAACAAACCTACCTTACAACATAATGACTTAGAACCTACCCTTAGGTCGGTCCCGGTTAAAATTGCGTTGCATGTTGTGTGTGTTTGTTTTGATTGACTTAGAACCTACCCTTAGGTCGGTCTCAGTTAAACCAAGCTTGTCATTAGGGGAGAGTCTGGTCAAGTTCTGAAGGAAGGCTATAAAGAGAACCAAAGCTCGACACTCAAGCTAGTAGCTCCAGTTCCAAGCCCATCACTCCCATCACAATACTGAAGCCTTCAAGCATAGAAGAGACTCCACTGCTGCAACATCACAACCCCATCTTCGACCTCCAAGACAGTTCAAGTCACAAGAAGTCTGAAGCTTCTAGTAACATGCCAAAAG
Organism: Notholithocarpus densiflorus; assembly: GCA_030021035.2. Classification (NCBI taxonomy): domain Eukaryota; kingdom Viridiplantae; phylum Streptophyta; class Magnoliopsida; order Fagales; family Fagaceae; genus Notholithocarpus; species Notholithocarpus densiflorus. The sequence goes on from JARYZH020000040.1 coordinate 2,538,012, forward strand.
AGGGAGAACACCCAAACACAGAGGAACTCATGAACACCTAAGAGCTACTTAACACTATGGTAGCTAGTCAGATTTAGTTGAGGGAAGAAATGAATCGTATGATGCAACAGTTTCAGAATTCGAAGAGTAATCAAGAGAGGGACAAGACTGATCATGATCCACCAACCTCAGAGAATGAGAAGAAGATCAACGAGAGGATGAATAAAATGGAGGAGATGATTAGAAGAGCTCGCAAGATGGAGGAACTTATGGATTACGATTATCTTTCCCTATTCCCCAATGCAAGGTTGCCACCCAAGTTCAAGATGCCAAATCTAGATAAGTTTGATGGGACTAGCTACCCAAAGTCCCATCTGAAGATGTATATGAGGGCTATGCAGCCCTTAGGCGCGATCGAGGAAATACTTGCTCAAATGTTCCAAAACACACTGACCGGAGCCGCTCTTAGATGGTTCCTCAACCTGGATGATACAAGAGCAAGAAGTTGGGAAGACATCTACAGAGAGTTTCACAAGCAATACAAGTACAATATGGAAGTGGACATCACAAGAAGAGACCTTGAGACTACCAAGCAAGAGCCGAAAGAATCCTTCTCTACTTTCATTACCAAGTGGAGAGCCAAGGCTGCACAAATGATGAATAGGCTGAGTAAAGAAGAACAGTTAGCCATGGTTGTAAAGAACTTATTGCCTGTATACCATAAATATTTGTTTGCACATTATTTTCCCAATTTTAAAGCTTTAATTGCTGCTGGAACTCAAATTGAGGATGTTATAAACAATGGCACTATAAAGACTGATGACCTTCCAAGATTTAGAAAGAATGTAGGGTCTAATTCTAAGGCTGCGGAAATTTCCAATATTCATAAAAATGATCCTTGTCAATTGATTGCACCCATTGCACCTGTGCAAGTACCCCAAGGGCCTAGTTCTAAGAGAGAATTTCATGAGTTGTACATGCCCATGAGTCAAGTGTTTGATAAGCTAAAAGCAAAAGGGTTACTGAAGCCCTTAGACCTAAGACCAATTCCAATCCCCTTGCCCTTAAAGTTTGATGTGAATAAAAGATGTGCTTACCATCAAATCCCTGGTCATGACACTGACCGTTGTTTCACCTTTCGTCATGCAATTCAAGACCTAACAGACAATAAAGTGATTACGCCACCTACAAGGCCTAGCATCACTAACAATCCCTTGCCCAATCATTATTTTGGGAAAGGACCGAGGGTTAATTGCTTGATGATCGAAGAAGAGAATAAGGAAGACCCGTTTGACTTGATCTATGACCTACTCGAGTGTTTCATGATGACATGGGAAGAATTAATGGATAGATACTCTACTACCACCACAGGATCTGACATATGGAATGAAGTACTAGAACAGGAAAACAACCAAACATCCACAAATGGGGGGAGACACTTCAAACCCCAAGAGAATAGCCAAACATCCACAAATGGGGTGGGGGGAGACACTTCAAACCCCAAGAGAATAACCAAACACTCGGAAATGGGGGGAGACACTTCAAACCCCGAGACACTGATCCCCATGATTCAACCAAAATTGCCCACATCACAAGGGGGGAGGGGAGACACTTCAAACCCCCATATTTAGAGACCGACAACCCGGTGGAAGCTTTGAATAGATCCACTTAACAAACACCCACCTAAGAAGATGAAGTCCTCAAGCAACTACAGAAGACACGAGCCAACATATCCTTATGGGGTGTACTCATGACCTCATACAAACATCGACAAAACCTAGTAGACTTGCTCAACCAAATCTAAGTCCCAACAACCACAACCTCCCAAGATCTGACCAAGAAGGGGAAGCACCACAACGATCCGTTGCATATCACTGTAGATTCCATAGGGAAGAGAATACCGATGGTTTTGGTAGATGATAGAAGTGCCTTGAATGTCTGTTCTTTGAAGACTGCAAGTTGCCTTGGCCTGAGCATTGAAGACTTTGTGCCTACCGATCAACATGTGAGGGCATATAACAACAGTAGAAGAGAAGTCTTGTGAACTATAACATTAGAGCTTACCATAGGACCGATGGTTAAGAAAATGGATTTTCAAGTCCTTAACATAGCCTCATGCTTCAATATGCTCCTTGGGCGACCATGGATCCATGACACAGAAGCCGTACCTTCTTCCTTATATCAAAAGGTTCAGTTTCCACATGAAGGGGCTATTATGACCATCTATGGAGATACTTTGACTGTGCCTAAACCCGTTTATAGTATTGATTCTGAGAAAAAGCCATTGACCTTAGATGGCTTTGAGATCGAAAAGCCTGGCTTTGAAAAGAGAGGAGAAGAAGTTCAAAAGATCCCAATGGACTTTGCTCTTTATGGTAACAACAATGTGGTAGCAATGATGAAGAGAATGAACTACCTTCCTGGGATGAATTTGGGGAGAGCTGTAAAGAAACCAATCGTTCAAGACTTGGCAATTCCTACTGCCACACCACCTTTTGGGCTAGGCTATAAGCCCACTAACGATGATTTGTTGGAAATGGAAGTAAGAAGGATGGCCCGAGCCAAGGCCAAAGCAAAAGGACTTCCTTGTCCTCCAGAACCTCTGAAGCCCTACACTCCTACATTGAATGGGAAGTTTGTAAAAGCTGGAGAAAGTCAACGTTATTGGGGATTCCCAGAATTGAGATTCGATCCTATAACAAAGACAATGGTACCCGATTTCGAGATACTACTTGATTGCAACAATGAGGTTCCAGAATTGAAGAAAGAAGATACCACCTGGGTTCCTACTGATTGGGCTGATCACATGGATCCTGACGCCATGACTACATTCCTTGGAGATCATATCTACAATATAGAAGAAGAATAATATTGGGAGGCTTGCTAGCATACATTGAAGAAACCGTATGAACTAAGAGCTAATGATAAAGACGAGGAAGGGGGAGCAACCCCTAATGATGATGAAGATGAAGGTGATGTCAAGAGTGATAGTAGTAGTGACAGCAGCAGCAGTGATGGTGGACATGGTGATGATGACAGCAGCACCAATAGTGATGACAACAGTAACAGAAGTTATGATAGCCCGTACAACGAAGATGATTGGGGTGAACCCCTTAGTGAAAGAGAAGATGAAGATGCAGACCTATTCTATGAGGAATATGATAGTGATGTGGACTACTATGATCAAGATATTGAAGATGATATTGAAGCTAACAAGTGGAGTGATATTGATAGTGATCAATATAGGCTGATAAATGTGTTAGAGAATGCAAGTGAGGAGAATGCACAAGCCAATCAAATGTATCATGAAGAATATCCCTATGGGCATCTTTTAGATTGGAGTGATATCACTAATGTTAGCTTAAGGTCTGGCCCTAGGTATGACAAGTATGGAAGAGAGGTTCTTGAATTGGGGTTGTATTATGATTCAGAACCAAGTACACAAACTCTACATACTGTAGAGGATGATGACATAGATGCCAGGTTGGCCGCTCTAGACCAAAAACTAATGGTTCAAGGTTTCAGAATCATGACACTTGAGAATGCTGAACGTAATGAGGAAAGAATGGAAGGAAGTGAGCTAGAGCATCTCCCTCAACCCACTGATTTGGGCAATAGAGGCAAATATGAGCTATTTGATGAATGGATGAATAGCATAAAGTGCCTTGATGCTTTTGTGACCGACAAGCCCACAGATATGGAGGTTGAGGAAGAAGCTACGGATTATATGGATGTAGACCCTATAGTACTAATGTTGAGGGAAGAAAGAGCTTACTAGAAGCCACCTGCCATTGTGGAAGCCACGACCGAGTTGAAGAATTGGGCATGAGAGGGAGCCGACCACCCTATGGAGGACTCTCTGAGGAAAATCAAGACCGTCAAGTCAGTCACTTTCGCCAAGAAGATCAAGACCGCCGAGTTAGTCACTCCTACCAAGAGCATTGTTGCCGTTCCTATTGATTCTAATTCTGCTAGTGTTTCTATTCCTATTAAGTTTGTTTGTGATGGTTTTTCAGTTAACTCTGTTGAGTCTGTTAAAAACTCTTTCCCTTTAAATATGATTTTTTATTCTGCTTATTTGCTGGCTTTGAATGTTTTTATTTCTGAAATTGGTAAAGAAACTTTTAATGATAAGGAATTAAAACCTGGATACCTAGAACCTATAAAAGAAGAAACCCAACCCATTAACCTAGGAACTGATGATGATCCCAAAATGATCCAAGTAGGCAATACCCTAACTACCTCAGAGAAAGATACATTAGTGGCACTGTCGACAAAATTCAAGGAGGTCTTTACCTGGTCATATAAAGACATGATTGGGATTGATACAGATATAGTACAACATTGCATTCCAATAGATCCAACCATGAAGCCAGTCAAGTAGAAGTTAAGAAGAATGAAGCTAGAGTGGACTTTCAAGATCAAGGAAGAAGTAGAAAAACAGTACAATGCAGGATTCCTGAGAGTGGTCAACTATTTAGAATGATTAGCTAATGTGGTTCCGGTACCAAAGAATGATGGGAAGGTCAGAATGTGTGTAGATTTACGAGATCTAAATAAGGCCAGCCCAAAAGACGACTTTCCTTTGCTTCACATTGACATCCTGGTTGATAACACAGCAGGGCATGCATTGCTCTCGTTTATGGGTGTATTTTCAAGATACAACCAGATTAAGGCTAGCCCAAAAGATGACTTTCCTTTGCCTCACATTGACATCCTGGTTGATAACACAGTAGGGCATGCGTTTCTCTCGTTTATGGATGAATTTTCAAGATATAACCAGATTAAGATGGCTCTAGAAGATATGGAGAAAACCTCCTTTATCACTCCATGGGGGACATACTGCTACAAGGTCATGGCATTTGGCCTTAAGAATGCTGGTGCTACTTACCAACGAGCAGCCACCACTTTGCTGCATGATTTGATCCACAAAGAAGTAGAAGTTTATGTTGATGACATGATAGTAAAGTCCAAAGACCGTGAAGGGCACATACTGGCTTTGAGGAAGTTCTTTGAGAGTACCTATTTCTACAAGTTACGGTTGAATCCAAAGAAGTGTACTTTCGAGGTCACATCTGGAAAACTGTTAGGGTTTATGGTAAGCCAGAGGGGAATAGAAGTTGATCCTGACAAAATCAAAGCAATTGTAGAGATGAAGCCTCCAAGGACTGAAAAGGAGATCCGAGTATTTTTGGGGAGGATACAGTACATCAACAGGTTCATAGCCCAACTCACTATGACGTGTGAACCAATCTTCAGACTGCTTAAGAAGGAGTTCCCAACCGTGTGGAACGAACAATGCCAAGAAGCCTTTGAGAAGATCAAGAGTTATATGATGAAACCACCAATACTTGTTCCACCAGTTCCCGAAAAGCCATTGTTGTTGTATCTCACCACTACAGATACAGCAATGGGGGTTTTACTTGCTCAACGCTTAAAGGAGACTAGAAAGGGGAATGCCATATACTACATCAGCAAGAAGATGTTGCCTTATGAAGAGAAGTACTCGCCATTAGAGAAGACATGTGTAGCACTTGTATGGGCAACCCGTAAACTCAGACATTATATGCTTGCTTACAAGGTTCTGTTGATTGCAAGAATGGATCCTTTGAAGTACTTAATGGAAAAACCTGTGCAAGATGGAAAGACTGCTAAATGGGTTTTGCTTCTGTCAGAATTTGATATTAAGTATGTGACTCAAAAATTTGTGAAGGGGAGAGCAATTGCTGATCACCTAGCCCAATGTTCACTAGAGGAAGCTGAAGAGATTCAAGGAGACTTCCCGGATGAAGACATTATGGAGATTGAAGTAGAATTATGGAAGATGTATTTTGATGGAGTAACAAATCAAAACAGAAGTGGAATTGGAGTTCTCTTAATTTCTCCAAAAGGGGCACACATCCCATTTTCTGGCAGACTTAACTTTCCTGCTACCAACAATGCCACAGAATATGAAGCTTGCATTATGGGCCTACAAGCAGCCTTAGGCCTAGGAGTAAAAGAGTTGGAGGTGTATGAAGACTCAGCTCTAATAATCTTTCAGGCACAAAATAAATGGAAGATCAAAGAAGAAAGGCTTATGCCTTATCATCAATGTCTCTAGAAGTGGTCATCAAAATTTAGCAAGATCCAATATCATTATGTGCCGAGGATGCAAAATCAAATTGTAGTTCTTTAGCAACCATGGCATCCATGATGAATGGGCCAAAAGAAGATGAAGCTAGACTGATAGTGTTGGAACGAAAAGAAGAACCAGCCTACTGCATGACAATAGAAGAAGATGAGGAAAAAAATGGGGAAGGTGAATGTTACACAGACATCCTACAATACCTCAAGAATGGAACATACCTGGAGTCTGCAGACAAGAATGATCAGTTAACCATCCGGAGGTTGTCTACTAATTACATCATTTGTGGTGAAAGGCTTTACCGAAGATCATATGATGGAATTCATCTCTTTTGTGTAACTGCCAAGGAAGCACAACAGATAATTGAAGAGGTTCATGAGTCAAGTTATGGGCCACATATGAATTCGCATATGCTATCAAGGAAGATAATGAGACAGGGTTACTACTGGACCACTATGGAAGCCAATTGTGCGGCTCATGTTCGAAGATGCCATCAATGCCAAGTTCATGGAGATCTGAAGCACATGCCACCCATGCCATTACATACCATGACATCACATTGGCCATTCTCTACATGGGGAATAGAAATTATTGGGAAGATCCACCCTACAACATCAAATTGCCATGAATTTATACTTGTAGCCATTGATTACTTTACTAAATGGGTAGAAGCTGCCTCATACAAGGTTTTGAATTCAAAGAAAGTTTCTCAATTCATTCAGACCAATATCATCTGCAGATACGGGGTACCGCATGAAATTATCTCAGACAACAGGTTGCACTTTAAAGGAGAGACAGAGAAGCTGCTACGACAATTCAACATTCGACACCACAAGTCTTCACCTTATCATCCTCAGACTAATGGAGCAGTTAAAGCTGCTAATAAAAACATAGGGCGAATCTTGAAGAAGAGCACAAAGAACTACAAGGACTGGCACCTACAGTTGCCCTATGCACTCTGGGGGTATAGAACATCAATCCGATCTTCCACAGGAGCCACTCCTTATTCATTGGTGTATGGGATGGAAGCAGTCCTTCCCATTGAGATGGGTGTTCGTTCACTAAGGACATTATTGGAAAGTGAAATCTCTGAAGCAGATTGGTTGCAAAGTAGATATGATCAGTTGTGCATGCTAGATGAGAAAAGACTCAAAGCCTAGTATCACATTCAAGGATATTAGAGGAGGCTTAGGAAAGCTTTTGACAAAAAAGTGAGAACCAAAGATTTGAAGTTGAGGGACTTAGTGTTGAAAGAAATTCGAGCCTCGATTCAAGATGCAAATGGGAAGTTCAAGCAAAATTGGGTAGGCCCATACATTATCAAGCAAATATATTCTGGGGGGAGCAGTAAGATTGATGGACTTGGATGGAAACCCTTTCACTAAGCCAACCAACATGGATCAATTAAAGAAATACCACGTCTGAGGTGGTTGTAAATTAAGTTATTTCCTTTCCTAGGTTTGACTAAAAAAAAAAAAAAGATAGGTTGAAAACCCGAAAGGGCTGTCTACGCAAAAGGAGAGTTAAAAAAAAAAAGAGTGAGAGAGCCTGCTAGGTTGAAAACCCGAAAGGGTGACCTAGGCAAAAGTTAAGGCAAAAAAAAAAAAAAAAAAACATCATCATCCATGAACTACGTGATGACCTGATCCTTCTATCAAGGGGGTACGTAGGCAACCATGCATTGGTTCGGTCACAATTTCCCAAAACCTACCATTTGCCCATTAACCAAAATCACCAAAATTTCAACCATTCCATTAAACAAAATCCAAAAGCCCAAACCCTAAACCAAACCATAAAAATTCCAAAACCCCAAAAGCCCACACCTTAAATAGAATCCCTAACCTGCAAATCCTAAATAATTCCTAAACATAAGAGTTTTTTACATCAACTTCTAAAATAAACATGATTCAAAGCAAAAAAAAAAAAGGTCATTTTGTCTTCAGTCTTTTCTTTTTCTGTTGATCATCAATTCCCTCTGTGATAGGTACTTTGTCAGCATTGTCCCTTCTTTTGAGTTCATAGTTGTCTTCATCGAGTTTTTCCCGGTTGTCTTTGAGAAACTGTTCTCTCATAGCAATCCTTTCAGCTTTCTTGTCAACAATCTTGTCTATCAACCAGTTAGAGTATTCTGTAGTCATCTTGTGGAAGTGAACCTTGACAAAAGATTGGTCCACTCGATCAGCCATCTCAAAACCCAATAGCATGTTCTGTACAAAAGTAGGATTTGTATCCACAGGAGAGAAAGGTCTTCTTCTTTTACCACCAAGTATTCCTTGCTCATATTTGAATTGCCTCAAGAGTTTGTCTCCCCTGTAGAAGGTCGCTCTCCGCAATCCAACAAGGAAAATATGATCTGATCCTGGAGACCTTAGAAAAGGGGGTGGCCATTTCCACTAATAACAATTCCATCAAATTAAGGTACTAGATTTCTTGTCTAAGAATTTCACCCAGTCACTCTCAGTTTGGCATTTAGTCTTGATTACAGCCCTGCTAAGAAAACTGCTAGGCCCATAATTACAAGTTGTAAGCTTGGTAATCATGTACAGTCGCTTCATTAGCCATATCTGCAAAGTCAAAGGACTCCCTAAAAAGTTTTGAGTTTCTCCACCATGAAATACAACATCCAGTCCCAGAAGAATTTCTGCCAAGATCAAAGAAACAGGATTATCACCATCCTTAATCTGACTCACAACACTTATAGCTCGAGCATCCACAAAGTTGTGTCATCCAGAGCAAAGCAAAAGTTCTCCTATAAAGCATAAAGCCAAACCGAAGTTTTTCTGCATGTTGTCGGTCACTCCATAAGTGCGTTTGTCAATCAACCAAGAGATAATGGCATGAAGATTCACCATATGACCTTCAATCATACTATCAGTAATAGAAGTAGGAAGACCGAGAGCATCAGACAAAGATTCCTTATGCCTGGGGTCACATGAAACTGCTACAGATTTTTTACCCGGATCATAGCTCAAGATAGCAGAGAATTCTTCAATTGTCAGACAGAGTTCAACAATGTTAAACCGGAACACATGATCTTCGGGATCCTAGAATTTCACAGTAGCACGAAGGAAGTCCCACCTGATTTTGACATTCCTCAGAGCCTTTTTGGTACTGAAATCAAAGCTACGAACCCATCTATTGATGTCATGAATTGTTGAATGAGAAAAATTATGATTACTAGCCATGGATGACTTTTGCTTGTGATTATTATGTTTTGCTAACCTTTATGCAGAGATTTGTCGTAGGAGAATTCATTTAAATAAGCTGCATCAATTCCTAATTAGGTTTGAAATAGGTTTTAGAGAGTTTGTAGCTTATTAGGAGAGAGTTTCATGATCACAAATGAAGTAAATATTTTTCAAAAAACGCGAAATCGCGAAGCGCGCATTGGGAGACCATGAGGAGTCGGCCCACCATGGCATGAGTGTCATGGTGTGGCTCAGTGCAATTCAGCACTCTAGAAGTGCTGAACGGCACTCCAAAAGTGCCAAATGGCACTCTTTAGTTGCCAAGTGGTGCGCAGCCCCTCGGTCCTACACTCATTCAGTTTTACGTTCTCGTGTGATTTTTCAAAATCGTTTGACACTCAGAAAGATTTTTTTAATCAAGCTGAGACATTCTGACAAGTCTAACACACTTGTTTTCAAAAAATCATCACCTGCATCATTGTTCTTAAAAGGTGATCAACTCAAGTTTTCTTAAGACTAATGGATTTATGTTCCAAACTAGGGGCATTCGCCCACGCCTCATGCATTTTCAAAAAAAAAAACCATCATTTTTTTAAAAAAAAAAAGAGAAGAAGAAAATCATCATAAAGATTTCCAAGAATCATGCATCGTTTTGTATACTAGGGGCATTCGCCCATGGCTCATTTTTCAAAAAAAAAAAAAAAAAAAAAAACGTCACCATCATTTTCTTTAAAAAAAAAAAGTCAAGATTTTCAAAAATCATGCATTATTTTTAAACTAAGGGCATTCAGCCCCACCTCATTCAAGTAAGTGCAGATTCCAACAGAGCCAAGCAAGATAAGTTTAAATCAGTACTATAAGATCTCATCAGGTGAATTCTAAACTTGTCTTAGTTAAAGTTTCTACATGATCCAAGGTGATACCAAGAACAAAGAGCTAAACATGGAAAATAATACAAGGTTGTCTAAGGAACACTTCCTTTTGTTTTGCAGGAAAAATAAACATACAAGTCATGTATCATTAAGACCCCAAGTCCGCTTGCGGGAGGATCTCCTTGATCCACCTCTAGAGGAGCCACCTTCAGTATTTCCTTCCCGACTTGCAAAAAAGTGAGGATCATATTGACGATTTTCAAGTTTGAGGCTCCTGATCCTTTCCTCTAAAGCTCTCCTGGTAGAGTCAGCAGTTTCCATTCGATGTGCCTAAAAAGTCAGCAAAATCAAGTGTTAAAGACACTATCAAGCAAAGCTCAAGCCAAAGATACCCAGAAAACAACATGACATACCCAGTTAGAATCATTAATCACATATTGGGAGGACTGAGTACGAGCCAATGACTGCAAGCCTCCAATCATCCGCATGCTTTCTTCCACAAGATCCACATCAACCTGAAGCACAACTCTACCGAGTTAGAATCCATTCAAGAAATAAGGACAAAGAATTGAACATTCAAGAACACACTGGATCGGGCCAAGGAACATTTGGCACATGCTCTGGCCTAGTCAAAGGCATGGAACTATACGTTCCATCAAAATTCATCACATCATACTGCCATGCCGGAAAATGAGGATAAGTTTCTATGAAAGAACTAGAAGAACCACCAGCATGGTGAGGAGAGGGAATCTCTTCCTCTTCCTCTCCTTCAGAAGATGGAGGCTAAAAATCCAATATGCAAATATTGTTACCAAGCAGAAATATGGAAAAGGAATTGGCAGAACTTTGATCTTAGTAGGGATGGAAAATACCGCTCTGCCAAGCAAATAGCCTTGCAGATGATCCCGGATAAATTCAGAATAATTTCCTTCTGCTCCTATAATAATATAGCCATCACGGGCTTGAGCAATCTCTTCATCAGCCAGAAAGTCAGCCAACCGAACAGTGCGACAATGAGGAGTTGGGATTGTGGTAGGAGGATACACATGTTCAACTTAGGGCAACACCCAATCACCAAGATACCAGTACTTTCATTGCCCACATTCAAACAATACTTGGCGGCTATTCAGTTCTAGAGCCCGCTTATACTCAGCATACCCCTCACATCTAGTCCAAGGATTTAAGTTCATCTAAAAAGTCAAAAAGGAACTCAGAAAGAGAAGAGACTGAATCATAACCAAGTGCCAAGGATTTAAAAAAGGGGAAGGAAGAAAGAACTCACATCATCAATGGTCAGATTGTCAATCACCAAGCGCCAAAGCTCCAAAGAACCCCTAGAGGGTGGAGACAAGCGATGTTTGGGCAACCAACGAAGAAATCTAGGAAAAATGCCAGTAACCTCATCCCGGATTTCAGGACCAACCCCAAAATACTCATACATCCAAACCTAAAAAATTCACAACACCATTACCACATAGCCAAAATAATTTTCACAGCCGACACATGGCCAAAATAAATACCAAACCTCACCTGCCAAACAAATGGAGCCCCGCCCAAGCTTGAAAGACTCTGCCTAGAGAGTTGGGTCATGAAATGCATCTGAGTAGCATAGGCCATGCCACCCCAGTCATAATTTCGAATTTGTTTAATTTTTCTCAAACTCCCCAAGTAGCGCAGATTCACAGTACTACCTAAATCCGGACACAAGAAAGTCCTAATAAAAAGAAGCATGAACATACGAGCACCCTTTGCCACAGTCTCACATTGGGGAATACTCTCACATAACCAAGACAAAGGAACATTGTTACTCCTCATTCTAGAAGGCATTACACCTAGAAGTTTCTTGAGCTCAGTTGAAGTAAGGGAATCATTGACAAGAATTCTTTTACCACCCTACCTCAGACCAATGATGACAGAAAAGTCATAAGGTGTTAACATTACATCCCCAATGTTTGGAAAATGGAGGGTACAGGTAGTGTCCCAGAAGCGCTCTGCTAAGGCAAGAAGTAATTGAAGATCCTTGTACTCATGTGTCTCATGATTTGACAAAGTTTCGAAGAAGGTGCCAAAGCCCACTTCATTGATGACGTTTTTTATGCTAGGAGACAATGCTACCCATGCACTTTTCAACATTTGGAGACTCCCTCGACTCTTGAGGCTCTGCAACATAAAAATTCAGCTCATCAATTTCCATAACCCAAAACATATAACCAAAAATTTCCATACCCAAAAACTAATAATAATATTCTCACAATCAATACCCCACCATCACAAAATCAAATCAATGCCCCACCATAATGTCACCACTACCAAATTTATCACATATCCATACAACCACCAAATTTTGCCACAGCCATGTAAAAAGAAAATTTCTATGTGTCCAAGAAAAAAATTCCCACAACTTCATGCACATATAAATTCTCACATACCCAACAAAATTTTTCCATAATACCCACAAAATTTGCCAATACCCATAAATATATCCATGCACATACCCACAAAATTTTGCTATGTTCATAAAACAAAGTTTACACATGCCCACAAGTTTTCCCACATACATCATGAACACATTCATATAAGTCAAACACAAAGTTTTCACAATGCCAATACTCTCAAAATCCAAACCAAAGTTCATCCAACAACATCACAAATTACCTACATTGTCAAAATTCCAAAAGCCACCAACATTGCCCAAATTGCACCATGATCAAAGAAAAAACACACTTCAAGAATGCTCCAAAGCCAACATTCCAAACATGATCAATCACACAATGCCCCCAAAATTTCAAAAGTGACAATATCTCACCATGAAACTTTCAATGAAACATGAACAACATTTTTCCAAGCAAAGAAACCAAAGAAAAACTCACCTTGGTGTCCACATGACAATATGGAGCATAGGTCTTAGGGTCTTGAAGAAGTCCATCATCATCATTCCAATCAAATGTTGGATCATATTTCTTACCATGAGAAGCTAGAAAAGAAGATCCCTTGGAGGAAGAAGCCATTTTAATGCAAAGAAAATGGGTTTTAGAAAATGGGTTTCACCAAAAATGGGTGTGGGATGAAAATGCTCAAAACACAAAGATCTAAAGAAATATTGATAGAGACGGATGAGGGAAAGTTAAGAAGCTTAGAAAAGTGTTTTTTGTGAGGAGAAATGGTGAAATGAAGAAGAAAAATCAAGGGGAAGAAGAAGGTGAATAGTGCCAATGGAGGAAGAGAAGTTGATGGAAGATGAAGCTAAAAAGCAAAAAGAGAGAAGCAATGAAGTGGGGAGCCAAAATTTCGGCTCCCACACTCTTTAACTCAGCAAAAGTTGAGTCAACTCAGTCAAACTGAGTTGACTCAGTCAACCCAAAAAAAAAAAAAAAAACTTTCATTCCCAAGCTTTCAATTTCACATTTTCAATGCCCAAATTTTAAAACCCAAATCTCTATTTATTATTATTATTATTATTTTTTTAATTTCAAACTTCAGATTTCATGATCAAAATTCCAAGGCTCAAAATTTCAGATTTCAAATAAAAAATTTCTAAGTTCCAAAGTCTTAGAATTTGAAATAAGAATTTCAAAACTTCCAAGTTTCAAAGATCAAATGTTTCTCAAAAGAAAAATCTTTTGTTAATTAAAATTTTTTTGACAAAATTCAAATCAAGAGTGAGCAAATGAAAATCACGCATCTCAAAAACAGTGCGACCATGAAGCACCTGTCAATTAAAGTCTAATTTAAAATTTTTACTTTTTGCAGAAAGCAAATCTAGATCGAGGTAGAGGAGATCCCTTTGATCATCATTTCAGTTCTAGATTATCAAAGTAGAGGAGATCCCTTGATCATCATTCCAAAGCCAGATCGAGGTAGAGGAGACCCCTTTGATCATCATTTCAGTTCCAGATTATCAAAGTAGAAGAGATCCCTTTGATCATCATCCCAAAGACAGATCAAGGTAGAGGAGATCCCCTTGATCATCATTTTAGTTCCAGATTATCAAAGTAGAGGAGATCCTTTTGATCATCATTCCAAATCTAGATCGAGGTAGATGAGACCCCCTTGATCATCATTTCAGTTCCAGATTATCAAAGTAGAGGAGATCCCTTTGTTCAACCTTCCAAAGCCAGATCGAAATAGAGGAGATCCCTTTGATCATCATCCCAAAGCCAGATCGAGGTAGAGGAGATCCCCTTGATCATCATTTCAGTTCTAGATTATCAAAGTAGATGAGATCCCTTTGATCATCATCCCAAATCTAGATTATCAAGGTAGAGGAGATCCCTTTGATTATCATTTCAGTTCTAGATTATCGAGATAGAGGAGATCCCCTTGATCATCATTCCAAAGCTAGATCGAGATCAAAGTAGAGGAGATCCCTTTGATCGTCATCAACTCCATTTTCAAGATCAGGATAGGAAAGTTTCCTGGTCACCCCAATTGCTAAGAATCATTTCCAGAGTCATCAACTACCAGCTAAGCCCGGTATTTTCATTTTTTTTTTAGTCAAAAGATAAGGCTAGTTCTATGTTCCAAGGTTTTAGATTCGAGGGCTAGGTAATCTTTGAAGATTCAACCTCAATTAAATCATGGTCGCTAAAATTAGTGTCTTTGTTTTACATTGACATTCGCTTTTCAAGCTCTGTCAATGAGGGGCATTCTGTAGACACTCAATTTTGTACCCATGATTTAATCAAAGAGAATGACTTGAATGACCAATCCATGTACCCCAAAAATCATAATTGCATTACATGCATCAATTTGTTCTTGCATTACATACATCATTTTGTCTTTGCATTACATGCATTAATTCATTCATTGCATATCATAAAAATGATCTTGAGAATCTAACGGTCACGTGGTGTTTCCGATTATCAAATCGGACTATCGAATCGAAAGATGTCGCATGATCAAGTTTGCACGGTCAACATGCATTGTGTCTAGGTAGAATCGACCAAACATGATCAATTTAAATTAATTTTGATTTGTTAAACAATTAAAATTAATTAAATAATTTTGTGATTGGTTGATAATTAGTGTTTAAAATAGGGATGCATGCATGGGAATAAAAGGGATGATTGGATAACAATAAAACTGTGGATAATCTGAACTTTATCAAGATTTATTTTAGGGTATTTATCTACAAGATAATTGTCCTTGAATATCCTGAATTATCCAAAAAAGAGATGAAAAATCATAGGCGGAGGATGAAAACGCGTCTAGGTACAAGGACCGGCCAAAAAACCCTAGAAGAGGAGTCCAAACGGCACCCGAACACGAAAGTGCATTCGGAGTCATAGGGCCAATTCGGCACTTTTGGAGTGCCGAACGGCACTCTAAAAGGGCTGAATTTCCCTGATGTGGGTTTTGGCCTAACGGCCATCGGGTGACGATTATGCATACCATTTTCGATCGTTTCGCAAAAGGATGCGTCTGGATTCAAACCCTAATCGCTCGTACTTATTTTTTAGAGTCTTCTGGCCTCTATAAATAGAGACTGAACCTCATAATTCAACACCTTTTTTTTTTACGCTTTAAGAGGCATACGTTTTTTACTCTCAAACCACCCATATTTTCTGATCCCCTCTCTGAGTGTTGCTGCTCAAATTAGGGTTTTAGGTTTCAAAGAAAATTGAACAAATTTCTTTGAACCCTAAAACATCCTCTCAAGAACAAAGTGTGCTCATGCAAGAGGTTGTTTCCTTCACCCTTTTTCTTGTGATGTGATGATGCATGTTATATCTCTTTCTTTTCCAAATATCTATAACATGAATTGTTAATTGTTGTTTTGTTAAAGCATGATTGTTTTTATGTGATTGTTATAATCTTTTTCTTGAATGTCAATAAATTTGCATGTGAACAATTATTTTTCTTAAAACAAAACAAATCTGCATCTTTATAAGATGTAAATCTGAATTTTTCTCAATATAAAAACAGATCTGCATCTTTATAAGATGTAGATATGAATTTTTCTCAATATAAAAAACAAATCTGCATCTTTATAAGATGTAGATCTGAGTTTTTCTCAATATAAAAATAGATCTACATCTTCCTTAGATGTAGATCTGAGTTTTCTCAAACAAAAATAGATCTGCATCTTTATGAGATGCAGATCTAAATTTTTCTCAAACCAAAACTGATTTGCATCTTTCTTAAGATGTAAATCTGATTTTCTTAATACATGCAAATTGTTGAAATAAAGAAAGAGATTGTGTATTATTGTGTTTGTGTTTATTTTAATTCATGATTGCATAAATATGGATTATGAGTGAAACTCTCTTCTTAAAAAATCTTTTTCATTCTTTGTAAAACATATAACAAAACAGATCTAAATTTTTGTCATAGAAAATCACTCTTTTAAATATAACAAAACATATATGAATTTTTATCATCAAAAACCATTTTTTTTTATACTACAAAACAGATCTGATATTTTGACAAATCAAAATCATTTTTTTTAATCATTAAAAGAGATCTAAATAAATAAATAAAAAAAACCAAAGAAGAGACTTCATTCATAAATAAATTTGTGTGATTTAATTTTTCATTCACATGTTCAACATATCGTTCATGACATGAATAAGAAAGTACATTGGTCACAAGAATCTGGAAGACTAGACTTTGTCTAGGCGGAATGGGTGCCTAACACCTTCTCATTTTGTAACCTAGCCTCCAGATATAGGTTTTTGGTTTAGTAGATCAGCCTTGTCTTCATTTGTTTTGGGTAGAATGTAACTAGGACAACAAGCCATGTAAATATTTGGTAGATTGTAACTAGGACCCAAATCTATGTAACTTTTTAAATTTTTATCGGATATGTAATTTTATTCAATCAATGAATGGAACTATTTAGTCATGTATTTTGTAATTAGTATTTTTTTTCTTTTTCTTTTTTGTATAAAGAAAAATAAGTGGCGACTCCATACCACTTACCCAGAAAGAGAGGTGCCCTAAAAGGTACCAGAATCTCTTTTTAAGGGACGCTTTTCATTGAGATCTCTCACAATTTGAAATAAAGAAAAAGATTAAACATGATTGTGTTTGTGTTTTTTTTTTTTTTTTAATTCATGTTGCATGAATTTAAATTATGAGTGAAACTCTTTTCTTAAAAAATCTTTTTTCATTTTTTTTTTAACATATACAAACCAAATCTGATTTTTCTGTTATCAAAGAAACATCTTTTTTAATATCTCAAAACAGATCTAATCTTTTATAAATCCAAAAACTGTTTTTTTTAGTTCTTAAAAAATAGATCTGATATTTTTTCAAACCAAAAGACTTTATTTTATGTAATAAAAATAGATCTAAATTTTTATCACCAAAAACCACTTTTTCTATATACTACAAAACAGATCTGGTATTTTGAAAAATCAAAATCAATTTTTTTTACCAATCAAAACAGATTTGAATTTTTTTTAAAACAAAAGAAGAGACTTCATTCATAAATAAATCTGTGTGATTTAAATTTAGTGTCACATGTTCAACATATCATTTATGACATGTATAAAAAAGTACATTGGTCACAAGAGTTTAGAAGACCAGACTTTGTCTAGGCGGAATGGGTGCCTAACACCTTCCCATTCCGTAACCTAGCCTCCGGATTTAGGTATTTGGATAAGTAGATCTAGCCTTGTCTTTATTTATTTTAATTTATTTTTGGGTAGAATGTAACTAGGACAAAAGCCATGTATTTTTGGTAGATTGTAACTTGGACCCAAAGCTATGTAATTTTCAAGTTTTTCCAATTATGTATTTTCTTTTATTTAATTAATGAAGAGAACAATTCAGTCATGTATTTATTTTTTCTTATTTTTTTGTATAAAAAATAAGTGGTGACTCCATACCACTTACCCAAAAAGAGAGGTGCCCTAAAAGGTACCTAAATCTCTTTTTTGGGGGACGCTTTTTTGTCAATGTCTCACAACAAGAAAATGCGATAAAAGGAACAAAATGGCTACAATAGCACATGGCATGACAAACAAGGTCTAGGCCTAAGCACATAAACATGGCGTGAAGCACGCAAGCACATAGATGATGGCATAAAGTATGTAGAGAACATCGATCTGAGCATGTAAACACACTGATTTACACATATAAGCATGGAAATGCACATGTAAGCATGTGGATATACTTTTAAGCACATAGATATAAACATAAAGGCGTGGGAGAACACAAACCCAAGCATACAATCATGTGATCGACATGGACATAGGCATAGGAGCATAGAACATGCATACAAACATGTAGATGTAAGCAAGGCATAGTCGGAGACATAATATCAAGCATGTGAGCATGAAGACCCAAACATCAGTACATGGGAAAGAAAAGATCTAAGCATCTAAAGCATGGCATAAAGCATAAAACAAGTAGAAGAGGCAACTAACACATGAACAAACATGGAAGCATATGGAAATAAGCTAAAAAGCATGCTAAAAGCAATATAAAGCAAGAATCATGCTAGATAAAGCAATAAATCATGTTATTAAGGCAAAAAGAGCAAGATAAATGCTAGAAAAAGATTTAGAAAGTTAGGGGTGTGGATAGTAGCTAAAAAGCTACATCCACAACCCTAAACCCCAAATCCGAGGTGTAGAACCAAGGAAAAGAAGATTAGATATAAGGACAATACCTTGTATTTTTGGTGAAGAGAAGAATCAAGAGGTTTTGATTTGTTTTGTGAGTGTTTTTGTGTGTAAAAATGTGTTTTGAAGAGAGGGGAAATGTGTAGAAAATTTCCAGGAAGAGAGTAGGATCTAGGAAAGTCTCCTCTTTTGGTTTGGAGGTGCCTAGGGCCTTTTATAGCCCCGGCATGGATTAAGAGGCGAAGGGCCGCCCCCTTCAAATAGTCCGAGATGGGGTTGATCTTGACACTCCTGAAAATATCTTGACTTCCAGTTTCTAAAAAGTTATGGAACTTGAAAATCCAACGGTCGGATCCAAAGTTATGGCTCTGGGAAGTTAGCGATGCATCGATTGGTGCATTAACCCGGTTTTCATAATATCTCGGCCGTTTTAACTCCGATTTTGACCCATGAATAGTTGTTGGAATGAGAATTTGATGATCTTCACAATGGCATTGGGTTCAACCTGTTCTGATGGCCAGATCAAAATTAGGGTTTTTGGGGGCCACCGAATGTCAACTCCGAGTCAAACTTGGTCAAACTTGCCAAAAATCTTCGAGAAGCTCGGGTTTGATGTAAAACTATGAAAAGTGATATTTTGAGGGGATTTTGACCTTTTTTGACTTTCGGCCAACCTAGGGTTGACTAAGGGCATTTTGGTCATTTTAGTTGAAAAATGCACTTTGGGTGCTCCGGTGTCCGAATGGGTTGTGCCATGTCATTCTAGATGTTCTCGTAGCCCTATGGAGAGAAAATAATACTTTTAGATTTTTCGGGGTCTAGCACGTAAATCGAAGGCGGACAAAATACAGTATCAACAACCCCAATCATTGCCACTATATTGGCTATCATAGTCTTCACTATTGTTGCTTTCACTATCACTGTTGCTATCATCCTTGCTATCTCCACTATCACTGCTACTATCACTACTACTATCACTCTTGCTGTGGCTACCTTCACCGTCATTACTAGGGGTTTGTCCCCCTTCCTCATCTTCATCACTTGTTCTTACTTAATATGGGCTCTTTAATGCATGTTGGAAAGCTTCCCAGTACTCTTCTTCTTCTATATTGCAAATAGCATCTCCTAGAAACGTAGTCATTGCATCAGGGTCCATGTAATTAGCCCTATCAGTAGGGACCCAATTTGTGTCTTCCTTCTTCAGCTCTGGAAGCTTGTTGTTGCAATCAAATAGTAGCTCAAACCCAGGCAACATTGTTCTTGACTCAGGATTGAACCTTAGTTTAGGGAATCCCTAATAGCGTTGACTATCTTCAGCTTTGACAAACTTTCTGTTCAATGTAGGAGTATTGGGCTTTAGGGATTTCGGGGGACAAGGAAGTCCTTTGGCTTTATCCTTGGCACAGGCCATTCTTCTCACCTCCATCTCTAGCAAATCATCATTAGTGGGATTATAGCCTAGCCCAAAAGGTGGTGTGGCAATAGGAATTATTGGGACTTGAGCGGTTGCCTTCTTCATAGTCTTCCCCAAGTTTATCCCCGGAAGGTAATTCATTCTCTTCATCATTGCAACCACATTATTGTTGCTGTATGGGGTAAAATCCATGGGAATCTTCTCCACTTCTTCTTCTCTTCTTTCAAAATCAGGCTTCTCAATTTCAAAGCCATCCAAAGTTAATGGCTCATGCTCAGTATCAATACCAAAAATGGGCTTCGGTATGGTCAAAGTATCGCCATATATGGTAACTATGGCTCCTTCATGTGGAAACCGAACCTTTTGGTATAGGGATGAAGGTACGGCCTCTGTTTCATGGATCCATGGTCGCCCAATGAGCATGTTGAAGCACGAGGCTATGTTCAGGACTTGAAATTCCACCTTCTTGATCATTGGCCCTACAGTGAGCTCTAGTGTTACGGTTCCCAAGACCTCTCTTCTACTATTGTCATACGCCCTCACATGCTAATTAGTCAGCACAAAATCGTCAATACTTAGGCCCAAGCAACTTGCAATCTACAGTAATCTTTGGAATCCTCTTGCCTTTAGCATCTACAGTAATGTGCAATGGGTCATTGTGGTGCTTCCCTTTCTTCGTCAAATCTTTGTCAGAGTAGGAAATAGTGAGTTCCCCATTTATAGACCCAATCATAGCATTAAGATCTTGAGAAGTAGTGGTTATAGGGACTTGGATTTGATTGAGAAGGTCTACCAAATTCTTGCGGTGCCTGTATGAGGCCATGAGTAGACCCCATAAAGATATATTAGCTTGTGTCTCTTGTAGTTGCTTGAGGACCTCATCCTCTTCGGTGGGTGTTTGTTGGGTGGCTTTATTCAAGGCTTCTATCAAGTTGTCTGTCTCCAAATGTGGGGGTTTGAAGTGTCTCCCCCCAATTGTGGATGTTGGGTAGTTTGATTGGGGCTTGAAGTGTCTCCCCCCATTTGTAAATGTTGGGTAATTTATGGTTTCTGTTACATCTTCACTCCATATACCATACCCTACAGCGGATGTCATACCCATCAATTCTTCCCATGTCATCATAAAGCACTCAGGTAGGTCATAAATCAATTTAGACAAGTCCTCTTCACTTTCCTCTTTAGTCATCAAGCAATTAATCATCGGTCCTCTCCCAAAATTATGGTTGAGCAAGGGATTACTAGTGATGCTAGGCCTGGTAGGCGGTGCAATCACCTTATTGTCTATTAAGTCTTGAATTGCATGACAAAGGCCAAAACACTTGTCCGTATCATGGCCAGGGCTTTGGTGGTAGGCATATCTCTTAGTCACATCAAATCTTGCAAGCAGTAGGTTTGGAATTGGTCTTGGGTCTAAGGGTTTTAGCAACCCCTTTGCTTTTGGTTTTTCAAACACTTGACTCACGGACATATATTAGAAACTTCTGCAATTTTAGAACTTGATCCTAAATTCTTTTTAAACCTTGGTGGGTCCTCATTCTTTATAGTGCCATTATTTATTGCATCCTCAATTTGGGTTCCAGCAGCAATTAAAGCTTTAAAATTAGGAAAATACTGGGTAAACAAATATTTATGGTATACAGGCAATAAGTTTTTTACAACCATGGTTAATTGTTCTTCTTCGCTTGGCCTATTCATCATCTGTGCCGCCTTAGACCTCCATTTGGTAATGAAGGTAGAGAAAGATTCTTTTGGCTCTTGCTTTATGGTCTCGAGATCTCTCCTTGTCATATCCACTTCTATTTTGTACTTGTATTGATTGTGAAACTCGCGACAGATGTCCTCCCAACTCCTTGCTCTAGCATCATCTAGGTTGAGGAACCACCTAAGAGCGGCTCCAGTCAGGGTGTTTTGGAACATTTTTGGGCAAGTAGTTCTTCAGTTGCTTCTAGGGGCTGCATGACCCTCATATACATCTTCAAATGGGACTTTGGGCAGCCAGTCCCGTTGAACTTGTCCAAGGTTGGCATTTTGAATTTAGGAGGCAATCTCACATCAAGGAAAAGTGAGAGTGATTGGTAGTCCATGAGGTCTTCCATCTTGCGAGCTCTCTTGATCATCTCTTCCATTTTGTTTATCCTCTCATTGATCTTCTTCTTACTCTCCATGGTTGGAGGATTATGGTTAGTCTTGTTCTCCTTTTGGCCACTCTTCAGGCTCTGAAATTGTTGTACCATAAGGTTCATGTCCTTCCTCAGCTGGATTTGACTTACTACCATGGTGTTTAATAGCTCTTGAGTGTTCATGAGTTCTTTAGTGCTTGGATGTTCTCCCCCTTCCGCCATAGTGATGGAGTCTTCGGACTTCTTACGGCTTGGACTATCTTGTAGGTTGAATACAGGATTGTGATGTTGCAGTAGTGGAGTGTCTTTTATGCTCACGGGCTTCAATACTGTGATGGGAGTGATGGGCTTGGAACTAGAACTACTACCTTGAGTGTCGGTCTTGGGTTCTCTTTGGAGTCTTCCCTCTGATCTTGACCTAATTCTCCCCTAAGAAAAGGCTTGGTTGGGTTAATCAAAACTAGGTCCCCATCTACACCAATCAACCAACCAAACAAACACACGCAACATGCAATGTAATTTTAACATGGACTGGCCTAAGGGTAGGTTCTAAGTCATTACATTGTAGGGTGGGTTTGTTGTTTCATTATTTCCCATAGCTAGGACGTTACACCTTCCAACTTGTAATGTAATGAACATTACCTTGGTCCGAACGACATGGTCTATCATTTATAGTCAACAAGAAGTGATCCAGTGACTTTGGGCTATGAGTTGGTGAGTTCGCCACTAGGTATCTGAATCTAATGAAAACCGGTAATCCATGGTTACTACCACCATATGTTGAGAGGGGTGCATACATATTTGTTGTTTTGATGGCACACATTATGACAGTTAGAGAAAGCTTTTAACAATCATGGCAACACAAACAAAAATATCATACAAACATCTCAAGACATAAATAAACAAACAAACAACAATACCATACAAAATCATGCAAAAGACAAGGGTATTGGTCACTTAAAGTCTAACATGAAACTTAGCCCTCGACATTCCCAGCGGAGTCACCATTGTGAAAGACCGCAGGGGTGCTTTCAAAAAAGATATTTGGGTGCTTTTAAGGGCACTTCTCTTTTTGAGTAAGTGGTGTGGAGTCGCCACTTATTTTTTTATACAAAAAAAATAAGAAAAAATAAATACAAATTATATGATCAAAATATTTCGAATGTCATTGATTGAATAAAGACAAGTACAATTTTGGTAAATTAAACCTTACAAGGCTTTGGGTTCTAGTTACAATCTATGCAAAAGAATACAAAGCTTTGGTCCTAGTTACAATCTATCAAAATTTAAATAGACAAAACACTAATCTACCTATCCAAAAACCCTAAGCTCGGGGGTTAGGTTACGGAATGGGAAGGTGTTAGGCACCCATTCTGCCCAAATAGAGTCTGGTCTTCTAGCCTTTAATGACCAATATACCCTTTTTGCATGATATTGAATGATATGTTGAACATACATGACAGACACTTGACAAAAATTAATTTAAATAAATTTGCCTTATGAATGATGTCCTCTTTTAAAAAAAGTTCAGATCTATTTTGAAAATTAAAAAAATTGGATTTGTAAAGAAAATCGGATCTATTTTTATGTAAAAGAAAGAATAAGATTTATGTTAAAAAGTATCAGATTTGTTTTGTGTAGAGTTAAAAAAAAAAAAAAAAAAGTGATTTTATCAAGAAAAATCAGATCTTTTTTTTTTTTTTTTTTTTTTAATGTAAAATAAATAAAAGAAAGATTTTTTGAAAGAGGATCCACATTCATGAGATAAATTTATTATACATGCATCATAAAAAAAGACAAGACTCCAACCTAACTTTCAATTCCTTCTTTTAAATTTCAAACTCTGCAATTTTGTAACAAAGAAAACATTTTCTAAAAAAATCAGATCTGTATTTAATGAAAATACAGATTATATTTTGTGTTAAAAAGTCAGATCTGTATTAATGAAAATACAAATCAATTTTGTGTTTAGAGAAAATCAGATTTGAAAATACAGATTAGTTTTTGAACTAAAAAATCAGATTTGAAAAATACAGATCAGTTTGTGAACTAAAGAAGATCAGATCTAAAAAATACAGATCAGTTTTTGGTTTTCATAATAGAATTTTTGTTAGCCATTGTAGATTTTGAAACTTAAGAAGAAGAGTTACAATAAACAATCACCTAAGCACATGTTAAAGAAAATTCTAGCAACGTATTTAAGCATGGTAACCATATCAAGAACAAAACATAATAAAAATATGCAAAACATATTCATGCATCAAACAATAACCAAAATTAATGAAAGAAGAAAAACAGAATACCTCTTGCATGAGCATGCTCTTCTAATGAAAGAATATTTTAGGATTCAAAGAAATTTGTTCACCTCTTTGAAGCCTAAAATACTTTACTTACAAAAAAGAAGTTCCTAAAGTGAAAGCTTCTAGAACATCTTTAACGTAAAAGAAATTGAAAAGTCAAAAGAGAAGAGCCAGAAAGAGGGGGGGGGGGGGAGTCAGAAAGTGTGCTGAATTTTGAGAGGCATCCCCTATTTATAGAGGTTGGAATGCTTCGAAAAATTAGCTGAATGATCAGATACAAATTGGAACGCGTCCTTATCTCTAAAAAATTGAAAAAGGTAAGGTTTATCTTAATCCAGAAGTCCTTAGGCCGAGCCACGAATTTGTGCAAATTGGCACTTGGGAAGTGTTGAATGGCTCTCTTGGGTGCCGAACTCGCATTTGAATTTTGGTCCACTCCTTTTTTGAGGATTTTTGAGCCGAGAATTGTATTTAGACGCATTTTTAATCCGTATTCAAAAAATTAATCCCCTTTCCTAGATATTTAGGTCTTTAAAGTGATAATTATCTTGATAAATATTCCAAAAAGTCTCGATTATCCACAACTTCTTTGTTATCTGATTATCCACTTTATTCCCATGCAAGCAAGTCTATTTTTGACACTGACCAACAACCAATCACAAAATTATTTAATTAATTTTAATTGTTTAACCAATCAGAATTAATTTAAATTAATCATGCGTGGTTAGTTCCACCCAAACAAAATGCATGCAAACTGCGCAAACTTGATTGTGTGATATCTTTCAATCCGACGGTCCAATTTTGAAATCGGACACACCGTTGTGACCATTAGAACCTCAAGATCATTTTCATGATATGAAATGAATGAATTAATGCATGTAATGCAACTCAAAATGTTGGGTATATGAATGGTCACTCTAGCTATCTTCATTGATTAAATTATGGGTGCAAAATCAAGTGTCTACAGAGACGAAGAAATAGATTCATCATTCCATTACAATTGATTCCAGAATGAGAAAAAGGGCTAATGCCTCCTTCCGGTATTTCGATTGAAATACCCGGAAATGGTATTTTTCGTAAAAAAAGTATTCTTGCTTATTTTGATGATCTTCAATACAGAAGGAAGAATTCAGGCATTACGAAATATGGGACTACAGGGGGGCATTCCATCCTCAAAAAGGAGGATTTGATTGAGTATCGAGGAGTCAAAGAATTGAAGCCAAAATCCCAAATGAAAATAGATCAATTTTTTTTCATTCCCGAGGAAGTACATATTTTGCCAGAATCTTCTTCCCTAATGGTACAGAACAATAGTCTCATTGGACTAGATACACAAATCACTTTAAATACAAGAAGCCGAGCAGGCGGATTGGTCCAAGTGGAGAGAAAAAAAAATAGTTGAACTTAAAATCTTTTCTGGAGATATCCATTTTCCTGGAGAGATGGATAAGATATCCCAACACAATGATATCTTGCTCCCGCTTGGAGCCGCAAAAAAAAAAAAAAAAAAAAAAAAAAAAAAAAAAAAAAAAAAAAAAAGAAGGAAAATTTGGATCTATGTCCAATGGATCCCACCTAGCAAGAAAAAGTATTTTGTTTTGGCTCGACCCGTAATCATATATGAGATAGCGGGTGGTATAAATTTAGTAACACTTTTCTCCTCGAATCTGTTGCACGAAAGGGATAATATGGAACTTAGAATTGTCAATTATATCCTTTATGGCAATGGCAAACCAATTTGGGGAATTTATTGAACAAGTATTCAATTAGTTCGGACTTGTTTATTGTTGAATTGGAAACAAGACAAAAAAGTTCTTCTGTCGAAGATACTCGTGCTTCTTTTGTTGAAGTAAATACAAATGGTTAGCAATAATTTTCTGATAAAGATGTTCCTCCATAATATCATCATGACTTTCGAAGTCATGTGTGGTAGCAATACCAAACCAAATACAGCGAGTAGTGGGGTCCTGAGCTAAGCCTTGGCTAAACCTTTATTAATCCCCTTTCCTTAAAAAAAAAAAAAAAAATACTTACCTTTCTCTTTGGATTGGATATATATCTTCGATTGTTTGTATAGTATCTTAAAACAAACGCAATATTGAAAAGAAAAAAAAAAAAAAAAAACCTCTCTCCTTTTTTATTGAAAAACCAATTGTGTATTTTCAGTCACAAAGCAAAAATTCAGAACAAATTGGAACCATTAACTATTAAATGTGAATTAAAATTTAGGAATGATTCCTAGGTTTGAATAGAAAATCGTTTTTTGCTAATGATATAAGAAAATCCAAACTACTACATAACTAATTAATCAATAAAGAAATCCTTCTCAATTTCAATCATAACAATAACAGCAATTATGAATATATGTAAACCCCAAAACATAACTGGTTACACAAATCTTATCTAAATCTAATCGGGTATCTTATCTGTCTATGATGCTTATAGGAAATTCTCGGTAAATTATCGTGCTTCAATTTTTATACAAATTTTCATTTAAGTATAAAATCGAGATTTTGATAGAACACAACATGCTTTGTACCAAATAGAGCTATAATAAGGGGGGGGGGGGGGGGCTATCTATAAGATAGTTATATTTGCGCATGTTTAATAAGTCCAAGCCTTCTTTCGCGCTTCACTCGTATTCGATTCTACAAATTGTACTAAAAAAAATATAGGTAAAAATATCTCTCTTCTCCGCAAATTCTTTTTTGAACAATTGAATCCGCGAAAAGGTTAAGTGCTAAAAAAAAAATTAAATGAATTCTATATTCTTTCTGATTATTATGTTCTTATCTCATTGAACAGATCAAATCCCGAATCTGTTTATTTTTCTGGTATACAATTAGATTGTAATATCATAATAATGGTAGAAATGGAGTCACTTTTTGTTTTGATATTTTGATATTCTATAAAAACCTCCATAAAATAAAGCCTAAGTATAATTTATCAACTCCTTTCCATTTGTATATGTTCTCTTTGTTGCAAATTTTACTTTAGTATACAATTCTCTTTTTATTCCTTCGTTCATATGTATTTCATATGTTACATATATGAAGATGAGGTTATGTAAATTTTCATGTGATTCAGTAAACAAAATATAAATTAGATCATTTCTAGATCCATCCATATGATTCGATGAAGGATGAGCAAACAATGAATGGTTTTTTTTTCTATATAGAAAAAGGGAAATTCAAATGCTTGGGGGTAGAAATGCAGGAATGTATACAATACCTGGGTTTTATCAAATACAATTTGAAGGGTTTTGTAGGTTCATTGATCAGGGCTTAACAAAAGAACTTTATAAGTTTCTAGAAATGGAAGATATAAATCAAGAAATTGAATTTCAATTATTTGTGGAAACATATCAATTGGTAGAACCGGTGATAAAAGAAAGAGATGTTGTATATGAATCACTCACATATTCTTCTGAATTATATGTTATCGCGGGATTAATTTGGAAAAACAGTAGAGATATGCAAGAACAAACAATTTTTATTGGAAACACTCCTCTAATGAATTCCTTGGGAACTTCTATAGTAAATGGAATATACAGAATTGTGATCAATCAAATATTGCAAAGCCCCGGTATCTATTACTGGTCAGAATTGGACAATACCGGAATTTCGGTTTATACAGGCACCATAATATCAGATTGGGGGGGGAGATTAGAATTAGAGATTGATCGAAAGGCAAGGATATGGGCTCGTGTGAGTAGGAAACAAAAAATATCTATTCTAGTTCTATCATCAGCTATGGGTTCGAACCTAAGAGAAATTCTAGAGAACGTTTGCTACCCTGAATTTTTTTTTTGTCTTTCCTGAATGATAAGGAGAAAAAAAAAATTTGAGTCAAAAGAAAGTGCCATTTTGGAGTTTTATCAACAATTTTCTTGTATAGGAGAAGATCCGGTATTTTCTGAATCCTTATGTAAGGAATTACAAAAGAAATTCTTTCAACAAAAAAAGTGAATTAGGAAGGATTGGCAGCTACAAACCGAATACGTTTATTTTCCAAATGATTCATATCGTCAAGTGTACCCATTCCAAATTTCATTCCAATCAAATTATCCGCAGCTGCCAATATATCTCGCGGTAACAAAAATGGAATGTTTTGAGTTATATCAAGATTCAGTCTCTGGTTCATATTCAAGCCTATGAACCACCATTATCCTAGTCTTCTTTTTTATTTATTTATTTTTTCTTTTCTTTTTTAACTTTTGAGATGATACTTCTATTTGAACCTTGTGGCAAGTCATTAAATTGTTTGACTCATTAATTCCTCTAGTTGGTTTTAATCATAATCAAACAAACAAAAATGATTATGTCTTAGTTCATTGTTAACTAAGGTACTATGGGGTGCCTAACATATTCAATGTGGGAAAAGTTGTAGTTGGGAACGTGGGCAAAAGATTCATTTTAGTTTCTTTTCCTATTTTATTCCCCATTTTCTTTTGGATTTCGACGGATACATTTTGGTAGGCTTGGATGGAAAGCATCGAGCCCCATAATATTTTTATTTTGTTTTCCAACTCAACCAAACATTAAGAGAATGGCATTCTCTCTTTTCTTTTCTTGCCTTTACATCCTTCCTATTTTCACTTGAACCAAATTAACATAAAATATAGGATGAAAATATTTCAAGGAAAGAGTTTGTGTTTTAGATTTATTTTAGAGGGGGAAAAAGATTAATATTTATAAGTGATATAAAAAAATGTAGTTACATTTTAATTAACATCATTTCATATTATTATCCTTGACTATGTCATATGTAATGCAACTTTATACCTTTAGCATACTCATCATCCTCCATTATTACCAACACTATGTTGAAAGAGAGAGAGAGAATGATTTGTATATTTATGTGTGTAACACTGTACAAGAGAGAGCCTTTATATAGGCACACTATGTGTGTAGTTCAAGTAGTATGACTGTATAAGTGTAGAGCAAATACAATAGTACAATGGACCTAAGCCCAGTGGGTTGATAACCTAACATATATACAAACATCCCCCTCAAACTCGAGGTGGCGTGGAGAAAGTCAACTGGAATTTGGAGAAGATCTTGAAGATGACTAGGTGGGCAAGACTTGGTGAAGACATCTGTAAGTTGGTCTACTGAGAAAATGGAGTGTAACTAGAGAGTTCATTGATTGAGATAATGACGAGTGATGTGGCAATTGATTTCATTGTGTTTGGTAAGTTCATTGAAGACATCATTAAGAGCAATGTAATTAACATCGATTGTCACAATAAAAAGGAGTGCTAGTAAGTTGTGGAGCATCCAAGTAAGCCAAGAGCTATCAGGCCTAGACTAGCTCGGTGGTGGTGCCAGCAAGGGCACGATACTCAACTTCGGTACTAGAATAGGCAACAATATCCTGCTTCTTTTTATGCCATAAATGAGAAAAGTGCCTAACAAGAAGTAAAAGACTGTTATGGAGCAGTAATTAATGGGTCATTTTGTAGGTTTCAATGGCATTACGGTCATTTTTTAGGTTCTAAGGGTATTTCTTTAATTTTAAAGGGTTTCGAGGGGGTATTTTGTCATTTTAGGTTTCGAAGATATTTCAGTCATTTTTTAGCTTTCAAGTGCATTACAATCATTTTTTAGGTCCTAAGGGTATTCCAGTCACTTTTTAGGTTACAAGGTCATTTTAGTCATTTTTAAGGTTTTAGGGTCATTTCGATAATTTTTTAGGTTCTAAGGGTATTTTGATAATTTTTAAGGTTTTAGGGTCATTTCGGTCATTTTTAGGTTCTATGGGTATTTTAGTCATTTTTTTAGGTTTCAAGTGCATT
Organism: Notholithocarpus densiflorus; assembly: GCA_030021035.2. Taxonomy (NCBI): domain Eukaryota; kingdom Viridiplantae; phylum Streptophyta; class Magnoliopsida; order Fagales; family Fagaceae; genus Notholithocarpus; species Notholithocarpus densiflorus. The sequence goes on from JARYZH020000040.1 coordinate 2,568,379, forward strand.
GCGGTCGTTTTTTAGGTTTTAAGGGTATTTCGGTCATTTTTAGGTTTCAAGTACATAATCGTCGTTTTTTTAGATTCTAAGGGTATTTCAGCCACTTTTTAGGTTATAATGTCATTTTGGTCATTTTTTAGGTTTTAGAGTCATTTAGGTCATTTTCTAGGTTCTAAGCGTACTTCTGACATTTTTTAGGTGTTATGGTCATTTTGGTCATTTTATAGGTTCTAAGAGTATTTCGGTCATTTTTTAGGTTTTAAGGGTATCCCAATAATTTTTGAGAGTTTTGGAGGTATTTTGGTCACATGTGATGTTGGTACTGCCCAATGTGACAATGGAACTGTCAAATGTGACAATGAAATTGTCAAATGTGTGTTGAGGACCAAAATTTCACAAGAAAACCCATTCCATGAAAAGTAAGGAAAGACCATGGGCCTTAACAAAAGAAGGCCTAATTCATGAAGTTAAGAAGGACCATAAAGGCCCAAAGTCCTAAAAAGAAGGAAAAAGAAAGAAATAATAATAGTAAAAAGAAGAAGAAGAGGACATGCAGCAAGGATCTCGGTCAAGCCAGAGGATATGCAACAAGATGAACATCAAGGCCCTAGGACCTTGATGTGTCCTTTTAAAGTCTTAAGAAGAGGACCTTGGCTGACATATGGGAAAGCCAAGGTGTATGTTCAGATTTCCAGCAAAAAAGCCATTAAAAATTTAGCGAAACCAAGTATTATCTTTGTAACCCATGGTCCAAGCCTGTGGGATCCCAAGTGGATAGTAAGGGAGAAATGGTTTGGTCGGTAGGGGAGTGATTTCTGGTGAAAAGAGGATCCCGAAGGTTTCCCTTGATTCATATATTTGCTTGGAATGCATGAACCAATGGAAAACTCAGTTCTCCCATGTGCATGACACCTCCCCACAATTTCCTCTCAATTGTCATTTTCAACTAAAGCTATCATCTAGTACATTGAGCAGCCCACCCACTCCTTTGACTTTCCAAGAAGGAATCTTTCATTTATAGCTAAAGCCAAATGCCCCCTTTGAGTTATAATTGCCTAATTCAACTAAACCTCTGCCCAATGCACTTTTTTAGGTTCCAGAGGACATGGTTTTACCCAGCAGACTAGGGATGTCCTCGCCCGGGGTACCAGACTATGTCCACTATAAAAGGAAAACTAAGGCATAGCAGAAAGAGGGGGAGAAAAAGAAGGATTCAGATGGAGGGTAAAAGGGAGAGTTCAAAGGTTCAAAAGGATAACTCTTAGAGCTTTAATAACCTAGCAAGGGAGAGAAAAATGAACAAAATAAGAGAGCCAAGGTGGAGGAATTCGTCCCATATTCTTGAGATCATTAAAGATATCAGTTAGCCTCTAAAGAAACATGTGTCAAAACATGCACATATCAGATATCACTCTCTCCCACAAAATCCTCCTCACCTAACTATCTTGGAAGGCAATGCCCAAGCAAAGCTACTTGGACTTGAGTACCAAATCCCACAAGTCTTGTGCAAAAGCACTAAGTTTGTGAGAATTGGGGCCAGGATCCTCGTAGCTGACTCATTCTCATGAAATTCATTTACATATATGTATATATATTAAGATGTATATTCTAATCTAAAAAACTAACAATTATTTGAAGATATGTGTATTGTATAGTGTGTTCTTGTGCAGGACCTATAGGGGCAAAGGGAAAGGACGAAACTCCATTGCATAATAAGCATGGAGAAAGGTCTTACAGTTCAAGGAACCAGAGATTCTAGGTTCCATGGATTACTGACCTAGTACACCTGGGAGCCATGACATCACGTTCAGGGTGCCACGATATTACGGTCGGGGAACCAAGTGAAGGAACTTTTTTAAATGTTCACACAATAAAAGATGAGCCCTAAACCTTCTATTTCAATCTCCTTCTCATTGTGAATATTATGAATGATTATTTTACTTATTTCGTAAGAGTAAAAGATCATTTTATGACACTAAAACACTTATAATGGTATTTTATTGCTTAGGAGGAATCGCATTTTTGCCTTGAGGAGCTTTATGTGACTTGTGCACAAACTGGTTCATATAACGACCCCAATAGGCCATGGAGAACCGAACCCAGTCCAACCATCCATCCTTGGAGGCCCAAGATCCCTTGTCATCAATGGACTTGGGTACCTTCCAAACAAAAAAGAACCCACACAATGTGAAAAAAAATTAAAATAAATAAGGGAATCATTGAATGTAATAAAAGTACGGTCACATGTGTTGTTGGTACTATCCAATGTGATAATGGAATTATCAAATATGAGAAAAAAAATAGAGGTACAACCGAATGTGGCAAAAGTACAATCATATGTGATGTTGATATTGCCTAATGTGATAATAGAATCATCAAATGTGAGAAAAAATAAGGGAACCATCGAATGTGACAAAAATATAATCACATGTAATGTTGGTGCTACCCAATGTGATAATAGAACCGTCAAATGTGAGAAAAAATAAAGGAACCATTGAATGTGATAAAAGTACGGTCACATATGATGTTAGTACTGCCTAATGTGACGATGAAACTATCAAATGTGAGAAAACAATAAGGGTAAAACCAAATGTGACAAAAGTACAGTCATATGTGATGTTTGTACTGCCTAATGTGTAATGGAACCATTAAATGTGAGAAAATGAATAAGGAAACCATCGATGTGACAAAAGTACGGTTACATGTAATGTTAGTACTACAGTCATATGTGATGTTGGTACTATCGAATATGACAATGAAACTATTAAATGTGAGAAAAAAAAATAAAGAAACCATCAAATGTGACAAAAGTACGGTCACATATGATATTCGTACTACCCAATGTGACGATGGAACTATTAAAATTGTGAGGAAAATAAATTAAGGAACTACCGAATGTGATAAAAGTATGGTAAAATGTGATGTTGGTATTACTTACAATGGAACAATTAAATGTGAGAAAAAATAAGGAAACCATCGAATGTGACAAAAGTACAGTCACATGTAATGTTGGTACTGCATAATGTAAGAATAAAATCGTAAAATGTGATGTTTTGGTAATCTAGTATAGCAAGGACGGACCTAGGTAGGGGCCCAAGGGGGCCCGGGCCCCCTAGGTCCATTTTTTTTATATAGTTATTATATATTTTATTTTTGTAATTGGGCCCCCTTCCAAAATCTTAGGCCCCCCTTTTTCCCAATTAGCCTAGCTAGTCTAACCCAAATAGCAACTATCGAATCTAAAAACTTAACAAAAACAATAAAAACATTCACAATGGTGATTGCATTTTAGCAAAAAAACTATTTTACCACCAAAGAACCAAAAAATCATGTGTTATAGGAGAAACTAAAGCTAAATTTTTTGCAACTACAGTGAACTGGTATAAATACTAGTTGACTGTAGCAAGTTGTTAAAAATAAAATACAATATTTTATTAAGATTATATCTCTTCCTTCAATTAAAAAACTCAAATTCTCTCTCTTCCTTTATTATTTTAATGATTTGTTTATATTATTTTAAATGAAGTGATAAAAAAAAATAGAACATTTGATATTGGGTGTATTGTAAAGTGAGGTGGTTGTAGACACCGCATTTTGTATCCTTATACTCGGGCCCCTATTCCCCAATGATGCTAAATTCTAAGACCCAAGGTTGGTTTAGAACCCAATTAGATGTTAAATTGACTTGAAAAATGTTAAAATGAAAAATATAACTTTTAATGAGCAAATAAATCTATTTTTAGAAAAATAAGGCCAAGGAAACCCTCGCTATGCGCATGCAAGAATCGGCCTACGCACACAACTTTCTGCATGCGTACGCAGACCCGATCTTGCGCACACATAGCGAATTCCAGAAACTATACAAGAGAAGTTTTTTGCATTAATGTTGAGGTTTGGAACAAATCCCACATCATTTGAGAGTCGTTCCAAACTCCTATTTTCACACTATAAATAGCCTTACATGGTATATTTTCAAAAAATACAGAGAAATCTCACGGGAAAATACTAAGATTCACTAGAAATAGTGAATCAAAGAGGGAGTTTTTCACAAAACATATTCAAGTCAATATTCTTTTGATTTAGGTCTTTTCTGGCCTTGATCTTTGAGTTTAATATTACTAATCACTTCCTTATTGGTTTGTGAATAGATTTGACTGAGGAGAACGGTCAAAAAACAATCTTGAAGTGCTTTTCTTTGAGGTATTAGTCTAAACTTTTCTTCTCCTTTTCTCTTCTTTTTTTATGCTTTAATCTTTCTGTTTGCTTTGTTTTCTTCTTGTAATATGCTTTAGTATGTTTATCTAGCTTAGGTTTATGTAGTTGTTTGTTGTAAAAGCATGTTAGGATGTTAGATTTCTCATTTTGAAGTTTTATTGCATCTGCTGTGTTTCTAGGGTTTTTGGGCAGAAACCTACATACGCATAATCTTGCCTGCGCACGCAGGGAAGTTCATGCGTGCGCATGAACTTGCCCAAAAACCCTATTTTTTATTTATTTGTTTTTGCCTCTGCTTTCACATGTATGTTTTTGTATAGCCTCTTTTCCATATTTTTATGCTTTCAAAGCCTCTATTTCATATGTATAATTGCTTGTTTTCCTTCACATGTTAGAATTAGGGTTTGTTTTGTATTTTCTTTGTTTTGATGCCATGTACATGCATTCACTTGCTCATGCATAATGCCATAGGTGCTGATTGCTGTAAGGTAAGTAAAGGTAAGTCATGCATTCACAATGCACATGCATGGTTGGGTTTGATGATATAATTGTGATCTTAATACCTTGGATGATGACATGTTTTGGTTGGCTTTGTTTTTACCTTTGATCTTAATGCTCACATGTTTCTGCCTTGGATAGCTATGATATGATGATAGGGTTTGTAATGAAGCATGATTAGATGTATGATTAGGGTTTTGTGTTATGATGAATGCCTTGATGCCATGACATGTATGCTAGATGTATGATAGGTTGTTTGTTAGATGAATGCTAGGGTATGCCATGATAGGTGTATGGTTAGGGATGATTGATGTTATGTTGATTGTTAGATGAATGTTAGTGTGTGTGTGTGTGTGTGTGAGTTAGATATCAATATTGAGTGTGCCTTTAATAGGGTTAAGACATAAGACACAATGATGGGAAGCCAACTTAGGGTTGGGCAATTTTGGGTGCCTAATACCTTTCCAAGATCGTATCTTAAGTCCGAACTCATATTTCTGGTAATAAGATCAAAAGGTCCTTCTTCGAGAGGACGCTATATATATGGTTCCTAGACCATTGCAAAAACTAGGCGACGACTCCAAAACCTCCTTTGTGTCCACAGTGGTAAAATAGATAAATTAGTTTTTTGAGGTGTTAAAAGTTAAAATATTTAGTACCACCACTGTGAATTCTTCTAACTTCAATAACAACAAAAAATCTTAGCCAGCCTAGTATTAAAAAAAATATTATTTTGTTTTTGTTTTTGTTGGTAGATAATTGCATCTTAATGTATTTAGAAATAACGATTTTGTGTATTTATAATTTTTTAATACTATATAGATGTCTATTTGAAGTTTTTTATTTTTTATTTTTTTAATACTCCTGTCTCCGCCAGCTTAAAATCTTGAGTCCGTCCATATAGTATAACATGTTGACTACTTATGAATATTGTACCAAAAAAGAAAAAAATAAATAAATAAATAAAAAGAGAGAGAGAGAAAGGGATATAGTAAAATTGTCCTTTTTAGAATATCCAATGTTGATGCTCTTCTAAAATAATGGGCTAGCCGGCTAGAGCTTGAAAAGGACAGTCCTCCCTTATCTAGGAAAAAAAGGGGGGGGGGGGGGGGGGGCAGGCCTCAAAATCTTGAGGTTACTATAATATTTGTGGGCAAAGTTTTGCTTCGGAGGCTTGAAGCATGAGAAGAAGTCGAACTCCAGAGGTGGTACTGAATTCGGGCCAAAAAATGCCATTAATTGGGTTTGGCACAGTAGCTGTTCCTCTCCCTCCATCACAGACTCTGGTTTCAGTCTTCATTGATGCCATTAAAGTTGGTTACCGTCATTTTGACACTGCATCCATGTATGGAACCGAAGAACCCCTAGGCCAGGCTTTGGCACAAGCTCTACAGCTAGGTCTCATTAAGAGTCGTGAAGAAATTTTCATTACTTCTAAACTATGGTGTACGGATGCCCATCATGATCTGGTTCTCCCCGCACTCAATCTCACACTTAAGTAAGTATGCTATAATCTCTACCATTTATCATCTCTGTACATGTCTCTACCATTTAGTTTTCTTTTTGATGAATTAGAACTCTTATTCAAAACAAAGTTCTTCATTAATATTTTCTAGTACACATTTATAATTAAGAAAATATTACAAATGAAGAAATATTAATAGTAGGCTTACTATTTTGTTATCAAATATATAATTGACTTACGATTTTGAGGCTTAAAAAAAAAAAATTAATAGGGGCCTTAGAAAATAATTAATTTTAGTGATTAGGTCTAAAGTTACCCCCGACTGCTACTCTTTGCAATGACCAAATGGTCCTAACTTATAATTGATTGTGGTGGTCACCATATGGGCCTAGCTCCCTTCATGATTGTCTTTCGAGTCTAAACCATAAATAAACCAATTTGCATATTAGCTACTTTTATTGGCCAAAAATAGTAAGAGATTGTTTTTGTAAAGGAAAAAGAACTCATCCATAAATGTATGGATACTAAAAATCAAGGATAATTTTATCTTTCTATCAAAACAAATCATGGTTAATCCGGCGGCCAATGTCTTTGGCGGCGGCTTTCAAACCTTTAGCTATATCAATTGACAACGCAATATGTGGTAAACATAGCCACCCAACTTGTCCATATCAATAGTCAATGCAATATGTGGTAAAAGGTTGTTGTTTTTTTTTTTTTTTTTTTTTATGCACCAATCATCCACTTAAAGAAAAATATGTGTACATAACTTCTATGCCATAACATTGGCCACAAGCCCACAACCTTGATGTGGTTAATTGTGAGTGATGGAGAAAAAATTATTGGTACATTTGAAAGTGATAGATATCTACTTAATTACAATATACTATGTTAGAGTTATGATTAAAATTTTGGTAAAAAAGTTATAATCCTAGAAGAACTCAAAACCAAACGGTCGGCGATCTTGAGGTGATGGTTTGAAATCTACAGTTCTCATTTTTCATTAGTTTTTTTTTTTTTTTTTTTTTTTTTTTTTTTTCATTAGTAAGAAGCTGGGATATTTCAAGTTTTCATTTTCTACAAGTTGATTATCTTCATCTTGATCATCATTGTTGGAATGTCATTTCCACTACAATGATATTGTCGGAATGATGGATTTTTGGAAAATCTCCATAAAGACATTCATAATTTCATGTACTGCATGAAACTTTATACATATATAGTATCTTACGTTCTTCTCAACACTTTTGAATGGCAAGTTCTTGCATTTGAATATCATAGAGTTCATCGAATTCATCTTAATTAAACTTACTGAATAATCATCTTAATTAAATTTGATCATCTTTACATTCTTCCCTTCCTACAATTTTCAATGGCTAAGTTTTGCATTTGCACGTCACAGATCTCACTAAATTCCAGTTGATTAAATTTGACTGCATTTTCTTTCAAGTAGTTAAAGATTGCTTTGAGTGTCTCAAAAGTAAACAAAAATAAAGATTTCTTTGGGTGTAATTAATTCTTAAGAACCTTTTTGTGAATCATATTTTCATTTCTTACAATGCTTGCTAATTTTATTTATCAAAAATTTCTTGAGAAAGAGTGCATTCAATATAATAAAAATTGGGTCTTAGAAGCTGTAGTTGCACAAAGTTATTATTAGGATTCTCTTTGACACGTGGTTACACTATTATTAATTATAAATTTAGTTTTTCTTATTAATTGTTAAAATATATTATATTTCCTTGAATCAAAATGACAAGATTTAAGGATAGTTTAATTTAGATGAAGCTCTATTGTCTAAGTTTAAAGAAATTTAAAATTCTATTAATTCCAACTGAAATTTATTACCCAAAATTTCAAAAACATTTAAAATGATAAATAATGTTACAACTTAATCACCTATAACACATATACTTAAGATACCTTTTCACTCTGTTCTAATCAAATTTATCTCTTTCATTGGTAAAATTTACCATCGTACTTTTTTTTTTTTTTTTTTTGTCATTATTGTTGCATTTGGCATTATATTCAATTAGTTACCATAAAGTTGATTATGAATTGCAAAAGAAATTGCCTTCATATTTCTTTTTTTAAAGAAACCATCAACTTTTTTTTTTTCTAAATCATATGATATTATATACTAAATTATTGATAAAAATAATTACAAATTACCCACTTGTGGTTAGGTCTGATTTCACCTTGTTTACTTGTGATTCGAAAGTTGACATTTTACTTACTTAAAGTAAGCTTTGTTAAACTGTCATAACTGTAACCCTAACATTTTTATTTGTTTTATGATATGTTTTTGTATTAAAATGTGTTTTTCTAACGGAAAAGCTAGAGATGGGTTATGTCAATCTAACAAAACTTACCTTAGAGGGATAAAGTGCGGGTAAAATGCCAACTTTTGAACATAAGGTGAAATCAGGCTTAATTATAAATGGATAATCTGTAATTGTTTCATACTAATGTAATAAAAGTTTGATTTTAAAAGTTGTGATTAAGCTAAGTGAATGCGTGCTCACTCATAGTTAACTAGTACAACATTCACTATGAACTTAATAACTTTTTTTATAATATAATATTCACTTAATAAGTTTTTCTAACACTACTTTTTGTTCATATAAACTTTTCTTTAATTAAATTATCCTTACCAACTTTTGAGGATAAAAACATGATACATTAAACATAAAATAAGTTTTTACTTCTTCATATGATTCTATATTTAGAAGAACTTTTTTTTTTTTTAATTTATGAGTTATGACATATACATAAAACTTATAATATATATATATATATATTAATGTAAATATGGTTTTAGATTAAGTTGTGCGTCGCAGTATAATGCTAATAGTACAATGAAATTTAAGAATAATCTCAATAGAATTCTAATTAAATACACGAGTAAAAATTAAGTCACACGAGCCTTGACAAACAAATGACAAGTACATATTATATAAGTAAAAACTGATTTTATGTGCTGAAAACCACTGCCAAATTCCACCTTTTTAATTTTATTTTTTCTTTTCGTTTACACAATATTGTAAATTTGTAATCACTTTTTTCCATGCTTGAGTACTGTCGTCCAAATGTAGGCACCAACCGATGGCTATCTTTTTCATCGGCTTCCATTCCGAAATTTTTCTTTTTGGGCGTCGTTTTTTATTTTATTTTAAATATGTGTAACTAGTCCTCTTCAGAAGAGTAATCACATGGGCTGGACCACCAGAGTTCCAGACTTGTTAATTTCTTTTTTTCATTTATGAAAACAAGGAAGCTGGGGCTAGAGTATGTGGACCTCTATTTGATACATTTTCCAGTGAGGTTGAAACAAGGAACTGAAGGTAGTACCGAACATTCAAAAGAGGATGTTATGCCTTTTGACATAAAAGGTACATGGGAGGCCATGGAAGAGTGTTACAGACTGGGCTTAGCTAAGTCTGTTGGAGTAAGCAACTTTGGCTGCAAAAAGCTCCCCCAGCTCCTACATCATGCTACTATTCCACCAGCAGTTAACCAGGTAAGCGGAAAATCGAGATGATATACTTAATAAGGTGTAACCACACATCAAGTAATGGTGACTTCGAGTTACGATGGCATTGAAACTGAAATGAAAATGTTTTTAGGTGGAAATGAACGTGTCATGGCAGCAAGAAAAATTGCGACACTTCTGCAAAGAGAAAGGGATTCAGGTTAGCGCATGGTCTCCACTAGGAGCCAATGGTGCTCTTTGGGGTACTCTTGCTGTGATGGAAAGTCCAGTCCTCAAAGAGATTGCAATCACAAAAGAGAAGAGTGTGCCACAGGTGCTATACAAGATCACTTATTCAATATTTTGTGTCTAGAGAGTTTTATTTTATTATTATTATTATTTTTAATGAAATGTGTTCTAGATTTCAGTATATTCTAAAACATTTTAAGATTTTTTTTTATTAGAGAAGTTAAGTACAAACACAGACATACACACCACATGATACATGAATAATAATATGAAAATTCTTCTAATATTAGAACACAACACCATAGAGACACAAGATACATTAAGTAGGTAGGTGAGAAATCATAAATTATGGTTAGAGGGTATGAATAATCATAGATAAAATCCTGAAAAAAGAAGTTGAGGTTAGAAGGATAGGGGATAGAATTATATTAACGAAACTTGTCTTAGGAGAAAAAGATTGGAAGAATCGATTTTAAGCAAAAATTTTGGGTGAGCATTGATGAATTGATTCATGGGTTACCAAAGGAAGAAAATACTTTTATTGTTCATGTTAGAAAAGATAATGTGTGGTTTTAAAAAATTCATGGAGGCCAAGAATATGGAGTAAGGAATAAATCAAAAGGTGCTATTATAGACTTTGCAATATCGTATGATTAGATATTATAGAACACCTGACATAATTACTTTCAAAAGTGGGACAAACGCTAGTTAAATAAATTTCATCATTTTTTGAAAAGTGTGTAATAGATGCTGTAAAGATTATAAGGTGATTACTAGGACAAAGCGTAATCACTTAACACCAATTAATGGTTGGTGGTACCAGATATGTGCATTAGAAGTGTGTGTATAAATATATATATATAAATAAATATATATATATTATAAACAAATAAACTCAAGGATATGTGTTTAAAGATAAAATGATAAAATAACATGAAGTGGAATTTAGATGAAGATGTGGAATGAAATGGTTAATTGTACTGAAAGAGTGGCTAAAGAGGTACTTGGAGAAACTAAAGAATGTGGTTGATAAACTAAAGAGACTTGGTGGTGGAATGAGAAGGTTGAAGTATAGAAGTCTACCTGAATGTAGAAACAATACTGCTTATGAAAATTAAAAAGTGGTAAAGAGGGAAGAAAAAAAAGGTCGTCCAAGAGGCTAAATGTGAGGCTTTATATAGCAATCTAGGGACAAATGTTGGAGAAAAGAGTATTTAAAAACTTTGTAAAACAAGGAAAATAAAAAGAAGAGACTTGAACAGTGTCTGTATTAAAGATGAAGATCATAGAGTGATTAAAGAGAGATGGAAAGTTACATTGTTAAACTTTTTGATGAAAGTGATACAATTGATTTGAGTAAATTTAGTAACCCAATTGATGATAGAAATTGTAGGTTTGTTTGAAAATTTGGGATGACCAAGGTAAAGGATGCATTAAGTAGAAATATACTAAAAGATAAGATTCAAAATAAGGAAATTTGCTTAAAGATAAGTAGCACTTTACTGATGAAAAAATGAGAGAAAGTTGTTTAAAATAGTCTTGTAAGAAAAGTGACAGATGCACTAGTGAGGGAAAAAGTGGGTTGATTTAAGTTAAGAGAACAGAAAATGGTAGAGGAAAACCAAAAATAACACTAACAGATTAGAGTAAAAAATGGTCCATCAATTGAGAAAGTAATAGAGAATATGTCTTCAAATCATAGTTATTAAACCCGAACCAACCCAACTGGTCAGATCGAAAACCTAGTGACCTAGCACCTAGATCGATTCAAGCGTTTAAATGGACAATTTATGCACAATATCTAGTCAAACCCAGCGGGTTTGTGGCAACATGTGTAACCCGGATGGGTTTTTATCACCCAGATATGTTTGTGAAATTTATAAAATTACATTTATAAGTCCACTTTATTGGCTTCTTTATAGTTTAATGTGTTATAATGTGGTAATTTAAAGAGGAGAAAACCTAAAGAATTCAAAACAAAAAAAACAAAAAAATGTGCTTCTCTGTCTATCTACTTACCTCTAAGACTATCATCCTATCAAAAGACTACTCTATTATTATGAAACCTTGATTTTGAATTATAATGGCCAGATTAATTTATGCATATTAATTTACATATTTTTATTATGATTTCTCAAACTTTTATATATATATATATATAAATATTTATATATATATATATATTTACTCTGCAGTTTAACTAGTACTAATCCATTGGTTGAACCAGTGACCAAGCTCATAGACCAAGTCAATACCCTAGTTAGGTTTAATAACTATGCCTCAAATAGCATAAAATAACCAAAAAGAATACATGTGGCCAACCTTATCTAATATGTTAAGGATCCATAGTCGGCCACAAAAAAAATTGGGACTAAAACTTAGTTGTTTTTTGTTATTGTTAAGTATATTTGATATTTATTTTATATTTTAAAAAGAAGTGTAGACCATTAAATTTTTTGAAAATATAGTCACAATTAATTGGAAACCAATGATAACGAGGGATTAAGAATAATTATGACATCTTTTTAATGTGAGTGAAATAAAACAAAAAGACAGATTTTTTTTGAAAACTCAACTTATCATCTTTTGCCCATTTGCATGGGCTACATTTGAAAGTTCTCTTCCTTAAAAATACTTCGGTAACAACTAAAAAGTGCATGTATCATTATTTCTAGCACCTTTCTCTACCTAACAATTTAAAGGAAAAGAAAATGCAGGTTGCATTGAGGTGGATACTTGAGCAGGGAGTGTGTGTCATTGTTAAGAGCTTCAACAAGGAGAGGATGAAGGAAAACCTTCAAATATTTGATTGGGAATTATGTGATGATGAATTAGAGAAAATCAAGAAAATTCCTCAATGCAGAGCATTCAAAGGTGAACAGTTTGTTCATGAAAATGGACCATATAAGTCTTTGGAAGAATTTTGGGATGGCGAAGTATGAAACTTTATCTTCCATTAATAAAATTGTTTATGCAAATGAAAAAATAATTCTCTTTAAACTGCATCTAGAAAGAAAAACAGAACCTTCTATATAGATGAGAGTTAGTTAAGAATTGAGCACATGTAGCTCATTTGATATATGGCTTAATTCTTAAAGCACATGTTCAATTAACTAGCCGATTGTGTTAGGCCATGTGGGCCAATGGCATTAGAGTTAGTTTCGTATAAATACTTGATGTAATTCAAGGTTATAGGAATGAAGAATAAACCAATTGTTTGGTGCATCTCTCTCTCTCTCTTAATATCTCTCTTTCTCTATGGAGGTCTAGGTCCCCTTGAAGTGGCCTACAACAACTACTATTCCAATTCATCATTCTTACTTTCCACAATTCATATTCATATTCTAGCAAGTTCTTATCATTTGGTATCAAAGCCAACTACTATATGGAGTAATTAGGTGTAGCTTATTGAGTATGAGATTAAATGAGTTATGGCTTTATGGTTGGATCCTAGAGGGGGGCGACCTAAAGGCTAGATTAAAATAACTAATAGGTGAGTGGAGCCGCCAAAAGAGAAAGGGCTACCATCGGGTTAGTGTCGATAGAGTGAGTTGTTGTGGACGTCGGCTGCAGAGCGTGGTGATATGTTATGATCTTAGTGTCCCACATTACTTGTGTAAGCTTATATAAACATGTGTATATAAGCTCTTGGGCACATTTTCCTTACAAGACGGTTTTCAAGAGTGAATGCTATTTAATATGACGTTATTAAAATTTCATTGTGAAAATTAGAAGCCTCATGGACCTCACCCATTTGTAATTTATTTATGACCAAAATATTTTTTACTTTTAAAAAGTTTACATGATCGTCCCTAAGCTTTAAAAGGTTTTTTCCCCCATAAACCGTTGAAAATGTTATATTTTTTTCCTTAAATTTTAAAAAATTCTTTTTGTCATTCATAAATTATTAAAAACATTTCTTAGGGTAGAAAAGTAAAATTTCCACTATAAATAAACAATACTATAAACGGTTTAGTGGCTTTACTCCCATATAAGGAGAGGAGAAAACTCCTAGTAGAACATGGAGTGAGTTTCTGCAAAGGGTAACTTGAGCATTTGTCCATTCTTGATTCAGAGAGCATCATTAGGTATAGTGGACTTTGGGGTGATATTGCATAGTTAGAAAGAATTAGAAGAAATTTTGCTATTTGTGAGTGCTTTTTGAGTGTGTAAATGGTTTGTAATCTCTCTTTGATATGGTGAATCAGAATTTACTTTTTGTGAACGTAGGTTGCTATCGAATTACATAAATCCTTGGCATTCTTCTCTTATGTGTGTTTGTATCTATGTTTTCTTCCTAAATTTGTACATTCCTATTATTTGTTTTTGAGATCTCTTTTAAGATCATAATAGTGTTCACAATCAATCTAGCATAGGAGTGCTATATGGATGTCCCTTTTTTGTGCAACAAACTAGTATAAGAGTTTTTGCAATCACACAAAATTTATACAGTCACAACTGAACTAGTTTTAGAGCCAAGGTCCTCAATACTTAGGTATTGGGAAGAAAGATGTCAAGTGAATCATCTACCAGATCATCACTAGTAGTTAGGACTATGGTCATCGTTGCTAAATTTGAGGTAGAAAAATTTGATGGAAGGAACAACTTCGGCAAGTGGGAATACGAAGTTATAAATGTCTTGCTCCAAAGAGAGATGGGTATTTCTTTAGAAGAAAAACCTACAAAGATGGAAAAAAAATTATTAAACAAAAAAAAAAAGCCTTGAAGTAGATCAATAGATAGAATTGTAGCGTCATCTATTTGTGTTTGGCCCAGTATCAAAAGTACTTTATTAATGAGAGAGATATTATTCTTTGTAAAATTGTGATTGTTGATAATTCTACTGATATTCTTACAAAGGTAGTCACTGGGGTCAAGTTTCAACTCTACTTGGACTTGATCACTATGCATAGTATTTGAGCACCTTTAAGTGTATTTGGCACTTATGACTTATGGGCATATATGGGGGTAGCTTAGGGTGATTTGCACTTTTTTTTTTTTTGGTTGGGCTCTAATTTGAGTTTGATACTTAAGGCATTTGTGGATTGAGAGAAGACTTGCCAAGGTTGAGATTACTTAAATATTTTTATTTGGTGTATCGATTGATGTTGAGGTGGATAAAAGAGTTTGATGAACTTTGGCAGTCTACTAATCTCGCAAGGTGGAAAATCATTGTAGAATTTGGCTCAATTTTGTGACTCTTGCTCCTTCTTTTTCTTTTTTTGGAATAAGAATGGAACTAGTGCAAAAAGAATGAATATTGCTTGGTAGAATTTGAGTTAAGGTGGAGATTATAAAAAATTGTTGCTATTTTGACTTGTTTGGGTTTTTTTTTTTTTGGAAGTGGAAGATAAGTATAATTATTATTGAAGAAGCAAATTAATATTCTTGGTCCACCAAGGAATGTATTCCTTGTCCACCAAGAAATAGATATTGAAGTCTTATAAATAAACAATACTAGAAAGTATTTGTTCCTTTTTGTCCAAGGATCTTCCCACATGGAAATGGAATTTTTTTTTTTTTTTTTTTTTTTTTTTTTTTTTGAGAAACAAACACACTCACACACACAAGGGAGAGGAAAAGGCATGGAAATGGATTTTGAATTAACTACAAAGATATTTTATTATTTGTGAGTGTTGGGTTAAGATAGCTTGACCCCGGTTATTTAATTTAATTACCCAAATTGATTAATTAGGTTCAATTGCATGCAAATCGTGGAGGTACCAACAAATCACCAAAAAACTAGATGTAGTGGAAAATAAATTTGACACGGTGATTTGTTGACAAATGGGGAAAACCTGGCAAGGCAAAAACCCCACCGGGTGATTTTAAGGTCACCACTCCCCAAAATCCACTAATCAACAATTAAGTTGTTACAAGTATAAGAAATCTTACCAACTACCATGGCTTCTCCCGAAATACCAACCTACAGTTGAACTTTCGCTCCAATACTCAATTGGACTTGATCTTGTAGTAGCCTTGTTTCCATTGATGCACAAACCTCCAATTTGTGACTAACCCTTTGCACGAATCCCAGTACATAACTAACTCCAGTAACTTGAACAGATGTTGTTGGCTGCAAAGTTTTTCACTTCATCAACAATGAAGATTTGGAAGCACTTGGTTACAAAACCCTATAGCGTACAAACGCAGTAGCTTTTTAAAGAGAAAATAAATCTCTTGGGTCTCTGTATCCGTCAGTGACGGCTTTTAAAATAAGTCTTATATATGTCTAGGGTTATGAGAAAAGAAACCCTAAACAAATCCAAAAGCCTGGGTCAAAAATCAGATCTGGAATATTGAAAATCGTAGTTCTCGATAGATTGAGCTACTATTGAGCTATCTATCAAGCTTCTCATTAAGTCTCGATAGCAGACATCTGTCGAGCTATCTATTGAGACTTAATGAACAAATTTTCTTCACTTATTTCTTAAATCAATCTTCATGTCTTTAATACTTGACTTAAACAACATATTTCTTGAAGTACTAAACCTAATTTAGATCTACCTAATTACAAGTAAAGTGTATTTTGTCAAAGGATTAGCTAATTACAAAAAGTATGACCCTAACAATCTCCCTCTTTGGCAATCTGTGACAAAACCACAAGCAACAATTATGAGAGAAGTCTAACACAACTTTCCCATAACTTACAAAAATACATAAGTCTAACCCTACTACGAACTCTTGAAAAACTTTGCAAGAAAAGAGATTATGGCGTGGTAGACTTGCAACTTGTCTTAACTAAAACACTTAAACAAGATTCATCAAGGCATCAAGTGTGAAACTTAGACAAGTTGTATAAAAAAAGAAACATGTGTATAAAGAGAGAAAAGAAACAACACATGTGAGATAAGGTGAAAAACATACATCATATATATATATATATATATATATATATATATATATAGAAAAAAAAAATACAATGTATGTAAAAATGGTCACAAGACCATGGTACAAGAAGTGAGAAAAAGATACACCAAAACCTCACTATATCCCTCAAAGCACTCTCCTCGTATCTAGTATATCCTATGCTAGCTCTCCCCATAACATAATGACTACTCTTATATACAAAACTACTCCCCCTTTTTGTCACGAGTGACAAAGGGTGCATCACTGAAAGGTCATCATCCCATCATCACTAGAGGAGCTAGAACCATCAGCACCATCATCATTATCTCCACCAAAAGAAGACTTCTCAGTAGGCTCGAGTGAAGGTGAGGGCACGAAACCACCAAGGGGAGACTGGCGGCAAGCGATGCGACTGATTCTGGTATTCATCTGACACATCTAATTAGACAGATGGTCAAGACGACTACCAAAATCAGCACGTATGTGCTGAAGCTGATCCATAATGTCAGCGAGGGAGACATCTGCCCTAGAGGAGGAAGGAGCAGATGTAAAAGAGGCTCGAGGGGTAGGGGTTGCATTCGTCGTCTCCACACGAGGCCACTTCGCAGCCAGTTGTGCTACACTCCTCCAGATAGACTCCTTGCTAATGGCACCCATGACATGGAAGAGGGGAGAGGGAGGAATGGTGACGTGCAAGTGTGTAAGGATGCATGTGATAGCTGAAGGAAAGATAAGCTTATCACGTGTAGCAATGTCTCGATAACAATCTATAATAGATACTATCATGTGTGATGGAAAATCTATAGAGAGATTCTCCATGAGAGAAAGAAGGAAACGAGCACGAGGCTCAGTGATAGTGTTATAGTGTGACCGTGGAGTGAGTACAAAGATCATCACCATATTAAGGATCCGTGGACTTTTAGCAAACTCGGTTGTGGAGAAATTTAGGGTACCTCCCCACAACATGGCCTTCTCACAAAATTGTGAGGCCAACTCGTCTCTAGAGATAGAAGAGAGACGCTCATGACTAGGGTAATCCAGATGATCCACCCTAGGGACGCGTAGTATCTCGGAAATGAGCTCCGAGGTAACTACGATACGTGTACCTTAGTACAAAGGTATCAATGGCGTGCATGTTGGAGTAAAACTCCTGAATGAACACGTCGGGACACCTTGAGGGTTTCTCACATATAGAAGCCCATCCCCGAAAGCTAAATGCACTGGGTAGAGGAGTGTTTGGAAAGTCAGACAGAATAACCTGGCGTTTCGAATGAATCGCCCGGTCAGAAAAGTTCTCAAAAATTCATCTCGTGCCTTCTCATCACGGAACTCAACAAAATCAGGAGGGAATGGAGTAGAAGAAGAAGAAGAAGAGGAACCACGACGTCTTATCAGGTTCTTAGAAGGGATAGACTTTTTAGGTGCCATGAGAAGAAGACTAAACGAGAGAGAGAGAGAGAGAGAGAGAGAGAGAGAAAGAAAGAAGAGAAACAGCAGGAACATAAGGCACAAGAAAGAAGAAAAAAAAAAGCATGCAATGCATGATAATGCATGAACATGTTACGTGCTAAAGAAATTGCATCATGGGAAAAAACCCAATCCAATCTAACAGCACTCAGATTGTATAATCAGTCACACAATCCTAGAATGCATGAAGCATTGTTACCATGAACATAGAATGCAATGCATGAACATGTGAGATTATATTAACAAAACTCAACCCAAAAACTTTCATAAAAACTCAAAAAACCCCAAATTTTCCCAAAAACTAAAACCTAGGTCACAAAATGCTTGAAATGCATGAGAAAGGAGAAAATGAAAGATTTAGAGCACTTACCAAGGAATTGAGGCTTAGATTAGGCCAAAATCTTGAGTGGGAAAAGGTTTCTAGTGAAAATAAAAGGTTTGGAATGAGAGAGAAGAGAGATAGATTGAGATATTTGAGTTTGCGCAAAATAGGGCCTAACCTCAGATCTATATAAAGAAAACGCAGCTCGATAGATCGAGAAGGTATCGAGCTTCTATTGAGAACAAAATCTTGATAGATCGAGAGGTATTGAGGAGGTATCGACGGCAAAAAGATCTCGATAGATCGAGGAGGTATCAACGAAAAAAAGATCTTGATAGATTGTGGAGGTATCGAGCAAACAGAGACTCCAAAAAATTAGCTCGATGGATCAAGACATCTATTGGGAGGTATCGAGAACAAACCCAAAAATCTCGATAGAAGAGGCATATATCAAGGAGCTATCAAGCAACTATCAATGAGGTATCAAGCTACTATCGAGAGGCCTAAAAGAAAGTTTTCAAGGAAGAGAAGCAGCACAAGATGAAAGCAAACAAGATAGACACCAAACAAGCAATCAAAGAGCATGTTAAGCATAAAAACACATCCTCAACTCTAGATGCAAAGTATTCCTAAATCAAAAGCACACTAAACAAGTCTAACCAATTTTATTGCAAAAACATGTTTAGACAGTTTAGAGAGCATAAACTACCATACGTTTCCCTTGTGATGGCCAAATCACATTGTACCTATCCAATAGTATCAAGAGTAGCTAAAAGTATGCGTGTTGTGTGTGAAACTTTTGCAAGAAAGCATAAGTAAATAATTATATGAAAAGTAATGATATAGGCGGATCAAATACATTCACACACAATCATAACTATTTGATAGAGACTATCACCTTCAAGGTACATTATATAACTCTCACATCTCCTAAAAGCACGCTTGCAACTATATTAAAAGCATTTTGATTCTTTTTACTTTTCATGTTCAATGCATATTTTTTTCTTTTAAGCATATCATGCATGGGCATATAGAAGAGAAAAAAAAAAATACCCAATTATATAAGCTAAACATCCTGATTTTGCTGTGCAAGTGCTACACCTTATTGAGCATGGCTTTTATGAATTTCACATAGATGTTTTATGATTGGCGAGCTTTAGTGGTAAGATGGTTATTTATACCTTTCTCTTAGAATTTTCTAGTCATTCCCATCAAAAAGAGTGATTTAAGATATAAAAGATAAGAGATCAACCAAATCATACAAATCACATAAAAAAGCCACAAAGCTCACATTGCATAGTTGTTCATGAAGATGCTCATCTAAGCTACAAGTGATACAAAGTTGAGAAATTTTGTTTCAAAGGCCATCCAAGGTACATAAGTACCAATATACACAAACACATACTGTTTTTATATTTTTCTGATTTTTCCTTTTTTTTATTAAAAACAGCTTGAAACAAAACAAAGACAAACAAGCAAATAAACAAAGCATCAAAACTAGATTGACTCAAACCACAACACGAACCATGCAAGAGATTAGAAAAGACAAGGAACCACTTGGAATCTTTTTCCTTCCAAATGGGAAACCTGGATGGGGATCCTTTCTTTTGCATGAACCTTTGTTCAGATGGATAAGGAAGAGAGTTGAAACCATTGAAGTTCGAGAGAAGTATGTCCGCCTTAAGAATTTCTTCAAGAGGGGCTAAAGAAAGTTTGAGTTGATTTTGGTTTTCCAGAGATGACACACTATTGCTTTGTTGAGTGGCTAACCACTTATAGCAATTTGGACGAGTGTGCCCAAATGCTCCACAGTAGTGGCAAAAGTGGGGCTTCTTTGGTAGAGACTTCTTGTTGGTGGAGTGATGATTATTCTGCTTAGTCTCTTTCTTACCAACCTTAGGGGGTGCTCCTAGAATGGATTTTCCCTTATCACTTTTATCCTCACTCACATTTTCAGTTTTAGGATCAATTACCTCAGAGTTATCATTATTAGCAGGGGGAACAAAAATAACTCTATTTAAAACATTAGAAGAGGTACTACAAAAGGAGTGAGAATGATCATACCCAAGACTTGTTTTGTCGGAAGTAGATTTCTGGAAGTTCAGCATTTCATCCAGCTTGGCACTTAAAGTCCTTTCCAATTGTGCTCTTACTTGAAATAGTTCAGCATCCAGTTTCTTGGTCTTTTCAACAAGAAGATTGTTCTCAAATCTCAGTGCTCCAATGGTCTGATTTGCTTCATCAACCTTGGTGGAGAGTTCCTCACGTTCCAACTCCACTTCACTGAGCTTTCTCGTAGCCAACCTGTAGAGTTTCTCATGCTTCTCAGAGACCTTGTATAACTTAATGTAAGCTGTGTGGATGTCATCCTATTCATCCATCTTCTTAAACTTTGATTCTATAAGCTCTTCTTCCTCATCAATTAGGTCTACTACTTCCTCAGGGGACTCAACAGTGGCTGTGAAAGCACTCACTATCCAATCTTAGTTACTTTCATCAGAATCAGCTTCTGGTTTTGCATCACTCAAGGTGGCAGCTAGGGCTTTGCTTTTGCCAATGGATTTGAGATATGTGGGACACTCTTGCTTCATGTGTCCAAATCCTTGACACCCATAGCACTTTGGCCCTGTAGGAACACTGTAGCCTTGACCAGCATCCTTGAATTCTCTCTTGCCTTTGTCTTGGGACTTGAATTGAGAGAATGCAGATTGTTTGTGATCCTTATCACCTGCTTTGACATTCTCATTTTTGATAAACTTCTTGAATTGTGTAGTGATATAAGATTTTAACTTGGTATCCTCATCTTCAGACAACTTATCGTTAACATCATTCTTAATCTTCAAGGCCATGTTCATACCTTTGCTACCCTTGCCAACCCTAGTTCATAGGTTTGCAAGTTCCCAATCAACTCTATCAAAGGAATAGAGTCAAGATTCTTTAATTCTTCTATAGCAGTGATCTTGGCATGGAATCTTTCCGGAAGAAATCTAAGGATCTTCCTGACAATCTTGGGCTCCGGAATCTGTTCTCCAAGATTGAAGGCTAAATTCACTATGTCCTTAAGCTTGGCATAGAATTCATCGAATGACTCGTCCTCATCCATTCTTATTTCCTCAAAACTGGTAGTGAGCCTTTGGAGCTTGGAATTCTTAATAGCTTTAGTGCTCTCGTTGGTATTCTAAAGAATAGTCCATGCTTCCTTAGCATTGTCAGTGGAAGAGATTTTCTTGAATTCTTCATTAGTCATGGCACTAAATAGATCATTCAGTGCTCTACTATTAAATTTTGCAACTTTGATCTTTGTATCATCCCACATTGCTGGTGGCTCTTCAAGTTTCTTCCAGCCTACTTCAACTGCAAGCCACACTTTTTCAACTAAAAACTGCAAAAAGGCTCTCATGTGTACTTTCCAATATGCATAGTTAGTACCATCAAATAAAGGAGGAATAATCAAGGATTGCCCAAGATCCATAACAACAGGGGTCAATAGATCACACAGCAAATATTAAAACCTAATCAGAGTGTGTCCGCTCTGATACCACTTGTTGGGTTAAGATAGCTTGACTCCAGTTAATTAATTCAATTACCCAAGTTGATTAATTAGATTCAATTGCGTGCAAATCATGGAGGCACCAACAAATCACCAAAAAACTAGATGTAGCGGAAAATAAATTTGACACGGTGATTTGTTGACAAATGGGGAAAACCTCGCAAGAAAAAAATTTCATCAGGTGATTTTAAGGTCACCACTCCCAAGAATCCACTAATTAACAATCAAGCGGTTACAAGTATAAAGAAATCTTACCAACTACCCTGGCCTATTTTGAAATACCAACCTACAGTTGAACATTCGCTCCTATACCCAATTGGACTTGATCTTGTAGTAGCCTTATTTCCCTTGATACACAAACCTCCAATTTGTGACTAACCCTTTGCACGGATCCCAGTACGTGAATAACTCCAACAACTTGAACAGATGTTGTTGGCTGCAAAGTTCTTCACTTCATCAACAATGAAGATCTAGAAGCACTTGGTTACAAAACCCTATAGCATACAAACGCAGTAACTTCTCACAGAGAAAATAAATCTCTTAGTCTCTGTATCCGTCAGTGAAGGCTTTTAAAATAAGTCTTATATAACTCCAGCAACTTGAACAGATGTTGTTGGCTGTAAAGTTCTTCACTTCATCAACAATAAAGATCTGGAAGCACTTGGTTACAAAACCCTAAAGCATACAAACGCAGTAACTTCTCACAGAGAAAATAAATCTCTTAGTCTCTGTATCCGTCAGTGAAGGCTTTTAAAATAAGTCTTATATATGTCTAGGATTGTGAGAAAAGAAACCCTAAACAAATCCAAAAGCCTAGGCTGAAAATCAGATCTGGAAAACTGAAAATTGTAGTTCTCGATAAATCGAGCTACTGTCGAGCTATCTATCGAGCTTCTCATTAAATCTCGATAGCAGGCATCTGTCGAGACTTAATGAATAGTTTTTCTTCACTTATTTCTTGGATCAATCTTCATGTTTTTAATACTTGACTTGAACAACATGTTTCTTGAAGTACTAAACTCATCTTAGATCTATCCAATTACAAGTAAAGTGCATTTTGTCAAAAGATTAGCCAATTACAAAAAGTATGACCCTAGCAATGAGTACTCTTTTAAGTGTTTAATCACTTGGTATGGATGGGTGAGGCTTAAAATAATAAAATCTACTAAACCAATAAAATTTGGGGAGTGGAATGGCGACCTATTTTACCAAGACACATGATTTAAAGTTGTGAGGGAACGGAAATAGAAATTACACCTTTTCACTTCACATTTTCAAATTTAGATCCGTTATTTTTATTGTTTGGAAAAAATATAATGCTCTTAGCTATAAAATTCTATTATCCTAGAATATTGTTAGGAGCAAAAAAATCTTTTTAAAATCTTTTTTTTGTAAGTACTGATATAATTTATTGTAATTGAAATAACATTACTTTCTACTCACATTAGCAGTATGAACCAATCACAATAGGTTATATTAACCCGTTATGAAAAATGTTTTACTCTTAAATTTATTGTTATTCTTAAGAGGCATTATTTATGCAAACTACTAATCGTTTTTAATGAAACTTTCGAATGACCCACGTTCAATATAGCCTGGACTTAGTAATATTAAAAAGAAATACCTGTGTCCAGGGTTGCAGTTTGCAGATTGTAAATTATTAAATCGTTGTCGTTGGTCTGCTTTTCTACAAGATAAACCAGTAAAGTAATGAATGCTTGCGCCTCCCCAGATTATAAGGAAATTTGCTATAACTATACCTACTTTTATACGCATCCAACTAAAAAATTAATTTGCCATAATTCTTACTTTATTACACTGGAATGATACTAGCGATTTTTAGATTACATTATTACAATACATACCCAATGTGGTCCTAGTTTTGTAACCAAACAACTTTATCATGATAAGTATAATATTCGAATAATATCAGGGATATAACTTTCTTTTCCAAACTTATTAATATAATAAATTGTGATAGCAATTTTATTTTACATTATTTTATCATAAATTTCAATTAGTTCAATTAGTAAAACCTTATTCTAAAAAATAAACTTGTAAAGTCTTTTGTGACTTTTGATATCCAATAAGCTAACACCAAAAAACTAATTGATGTTTTGGACATTTTGACCTAATGATAAAAAATTATTATTATGAATCGGACACAATATATTACAATTCTATTGTATCTATTAAATTAAAAAGAAAAAATCATTTTTATTATGTATTAATTACAATAGGCCACACATCAATGATTATGAATTGTGAAAAAAATTTGTCTAGATTTATTGATAATATAGTTCAAACAAATATTCAGATCTAAAATTGACTATCCCCACATGGCAATGCTTTAAACACTGCTTGCACAAGGTTCACATTGCTATGCAAATAAAAAGTTCCTATCAGATGAAGCAATTATAAGAGAGAGCAAAGTTTCACATATAGTAGGTCCTTGGTCCATTTAGGCATGGGGACTGTGAGTTTCCAATGTTTGTATCATGTGATCAATTTTTTTTTTTTTAATTTTTTTTTTTTAATTTTTTTTTTTGTATTTATTCCACTCCCAAGCCGTTTTGATTCTTCAACAAAGCCGGAGAAAAGGACAACAATTGCAATAGCAAAGAGACAAAACAAACCCTATATTGGAAAATGGAAGCCCCCCCGCTGTTTGTTTCTGTTTTTTTTTTTTTTTTTAAATTCTATGTGAACCTATCTGCGAGGAAAAGAAAAACACTCAAATAAAAAAAGAACATTTTTATAATTTGTGAGGCTTTGGATGCCAACAAAAATTAACAATCTTTTACGAACAGGACCACAAGTATCAGACTGTCGACTCACTTTTAGGCCTGACCCTCCACTCCACTTATATGCAACAATTTGGTCCACCATAAAGCTTTTGTCATCACCTTTCAAATTGCATCCACGTAGTTTTGAACTTTCAGCAAACGTATCATTTAGCCGTCACTATTTTGATATTTTGAAATCAACAATGCCATAATCACTAAAATCTTCGCAATAATTTTCACAATTCACAAATTAATTTTTATATGGACTATGGATATCACTTTTTCATCTATTGACAATTTTTTATTAATTCTTATTTGGACTCTATATATTGCTTTTTTACTTATTATTATCAATCTGTTATATCAGTCTATTAAGAAATTTTGAAAATTTTTGTGCCTACGAACTTTTATCTTCTGAAATTTCAACTTACAAAATGTGTGGTTGCAGCAATGATTATGTCAATGATTTCTTAATTAATAATTATTTTAGCATGGTTGAATAGCTATTATTATGTTTTCTAACTACTACTAAATAGAATGGATGCACATGGGGGGTATCACTTATCAGCTGTACAATTACTGAATAGTCAAATACAAGATTGGAGGTTGTATTTGGCAAACAATAAATTTGCATTGCCCAGAATTACTCATGTTGCAGCTGTCAAAAGTTACAACTATTTGTTTCACTGATTAGCGAGGAGGACAAAAGATGTAGCAGTTAAGTTGGGGTCGGGTATGCATCATACATCTTTACCAAGGTAGGATAGGATACATATCCGAATGAATCTAAGCTTTAGCAACAATGAAAGGGGGTTTGGGAGGTTGAATCAATCTGAAGAGACATCGCAACCAACCTATTAAAGCAACTATAACATCTCAACTTCAGACTAAAAAGTTGCAACAAAAGTAAAAGCACAAGTAATAATTACAACCACCATCATCCACCCAACAATAACTAATGGAACAGATATCCACCCCAGAGTATTAATCAAAAAAAAAAAAAAAAAAAGGAAAAAAAGAAAAACTAGTACAATGGGGAATGAAATAAGCAAAAGAAAAAAATAAAATTGACAGTTGATTAAAGAAGTTGAGGAGGCCCGGATTCAAATGATACAACCAAAACACCAGAATTACCACGCAAGATATGGGCATAACAAAGCAATGAAGTTTCTTCTACAATCCATTTGGAGAATATGTTGGCAGGGCCCAAGGAACTCACCGAGAAGACACATCATCTGCTGCAACATTGATGTAATCGGGTTGTGGGTCATGATCTTCTCGCAAGCTAGAACGGCATAATTCCTCAATGCGTCTTGTCGCTTCAGACATGGATGGGCGTTTGTCGGGATATTGGGCTGCACAATCTACTGCAAGCTGCAAGAGCTGAACCATCTCCTCCTCGACACTCTGGTACCTGAGGAGCTCAAGATCAAAAACCTCAGAAGTCCACTCCTCTCGAACTATGGACTGCACCCATCTGGGTAGGTCAACTCCTTCCTCATTCAAAAGGGCATGAGTGGGGGCCTTCCCAGTTAGCAGTTCCAAGAGCAATACGCCAAAACTATAAACATCTGCCTTCTGGGACACTTTCCGAGGGTCAGTGACTTCAGGGGCACGGTAGCCAGCAACTCGGTTGGGAGTGGCGGAGGGCCCAACAAGGTGTGCAAGACCAAAATCTGAAACTCGGGCATCATAGGATTTGGTGAGAAGGATATTGGATGATTTTATGTTTCCATGAGAGATGTTGGGGCCTTGAGAGTGCAGATATTCAATGCCACGAGCAGCTCCAAGGGCAATGGCAGACCTGATTTCCCAATTCAATGGAGTTCTTCCTGCTCCTTTGTTTCCTGTATTGGAAATATAGAGAGAAGTAATGTAGTTAAGATAAAACTGATGAGGCATGGATTTTCTACTCTCATTTGGTCCTCTTTTATATGTCTTGTGTTTCAGTGATTCAACATTGATACAATGAGCAGCAAGAAAATTCAGGAGTTCTCCAGCAAATGGTTTCACAATTTGGTAGAAACTAAAATCTGAGATGCTATAATGAACAAATGAAACTGAGCCCAACAATAATTATGATAAGAATGCAGTCATTCATTGGATACAAGATTCTATGAAGACAAGGCAACAAGGGATCAATGCAAACCAAACGAGTACATAACCAAAGAAGAGCACTTTAACTTACCAACTAATGGAAGTCATCACTAATTACATTGAACAGGAAAATTCAAAATTAAGCAAACACAACAGCATAAACAACAAATGGAATCTAAACAAGTAGCCCAAATAGTCCTCTTGAAGATTCAAAAAGCAATTGAAACACGCCTAAGACAATTCAAACCAAAGAAAAGAACCAATAGATTTTAATTCACGTTTCTTCCTTGGTAGTAATTTTTCTCTTGACTTTCATTACCTTTTGTAGATTAAAAATGAGAAAAATATATATAATAAAAGAAAACAAATCAAAGTAATCATCTTGTAGGAATGATGCATCAAAAGAAATCATAACAAATGATAACCAAAATGAAAAATCATAGCAACACACAGACCAAAAAGAAACAAGGATAACTAT
This sequence comes from Notholithocarpus densiflorus, assembly GCA_030021035.2. Taxonomy (NCBI): domain Eukaryota; kingdom Viridiplantae; phylum Streptophyta; class Magnoliopsida; order Fagales; family Fagaceae; genus Notholithocarpus; species Notholithocarpus densiflorus. The sequence goes on from JARYZH020000040.1 coordinate 2,595,818, forward strand.
AAGAAAGAAAATGCTGACCATGTAAGAGAGCAGATAAGCTTCCCATAGCCATGTAATCATAGACAAGCAGCTTCTCGTCCCTGCTAAAATAATAAGCCCTGAGAGGGACCAAATTCTGATGATCCATTGCTCCCACAGCCTCAATCTTGTCCCTGAACTCCTTCTCAGTAATTGTCACATCCTTCAACCTCTTCACAGCCACAACCGTCCCCATCTCCAAAACCGCCTTGTAGGCCGTCCCAAACGTCCCCTTCCCCAACACCTCCGCCGAGGCCCTCAACAAATCCTCTAAATCGAACACCCTTGCCGCATTCCCGAAAAACACCAACTTCTTAGCACCAGCCCCTCCACCGTTTGCTTCCGCCTTCGCAGTCCCGGTCATAGCCGCAGCTGCCGCAGCAGCCACCGAATACCCATTTCCATACCCGCCATTCTCAACCTCCCTCACTGATTTCTCGCCGGGAATCTCCACTTCTGGGTGCTTCACCGTAGCAATGTCGACCGTGCTCCCCTTCTTACTACTACTCTTCTTTCGGCACAAAAATATCAAAATTACTACTAGTAACAGAAATCCCAATACAGATCCAATTGCAATACCCGCAATTGCACCACCAGACAACTTCTTCTTCTTGTTGCTTACACCACCACCGCCACCGCCACCGCTAGCGCTTGGAATAGTGGCATTTCCAGGGCAAGAATCTAAGGGACCCCCACAAAGTGAGTTACCCAAAAACGAATTCTTCGAAAAAGTCTGCAATTTGCTTGGCACAGACCCATTAAGCTTATTGTTGGACACATTGAACTGCTCAAGACTTGGAACATCAAAACCGGGTGGAATCGAACCGGTCAGTGAATTACCCTCCAAAAACAAAGTCTTTAGCCTTGTCAAATTGTTGAAACCCAACGAGATCTCACCAGAGAAATTGTTGGAAGCAAGGTTAAGCCGAACAAGGTCTTGAAGAGTAAATAGAAACTCAGGTATATCACCGGTGAAGAGATTACCTTGCAAGTACAGGTTGCGCAAGTTGACGCAAGCAGCGAGATCAGAAGGAGGTGAACCAGTGAGAGCGTTGAGACGAAGACTGAGAGTGCGGAGACGAGTGAGGTTTCCGAAAATGCCATTGGGAAGTTGGCCTGAGAGAGCCACACCAGGAAGACGAAGCACTGTGACTCGGTTTTGCTCACAAAGAACACCAGCCCAAAGGCATGGACTAGTTTCTGTTATGTTCCATAGAAGGGTTCTCCCACCGACAGCAGAGCGAAGAGCCAAGAGTGCAGATCGGTCAGAAGCCAGATCTGGTTTTGAAAAAGGGAACAATATTGTGAGAAAAGTGAAAACCAAAATGGGAAGCGTTTGAGGCTTCATTTTGGGAACCCAGATTGGAGAAAACCCAGGTTGTCTCTACAGGACAGAGAAAGAGAGAGAGAGAGAGAGAGAGAGGAAATGGGTTTGTGAGTTTTGGAGTTTTTAAGTGTAATTTCTAGGCATTGGTTGGTTTTGGGGGTTAGTGTGTGAGTTGGAGAAGCTGCATTTTTTTTTCTTCTTTTCTTTCTTTCTTTTGTCTGTGGGTTGAGAGGAGAGTGACTGACTGTGTGAGAGAGAGTGAGAGAGAGAGAGAGATGTGTACAGGCTGTGTAGCGTGGTTAAGTTAATGTTAATTAGAGAGAGGCAGCACTAGTAGTTGTGACTTGTGAAGGGTAAACAAACCCTACTTCTTGTTGTTGTTTTGCATTGTCAGTTGAGTAGTCAACTAGGATTCCATTTCCCTATCTTTTCTTTCTTTTTTACTTTCTTTGTCCCTTGTCTTTCCTTTTTCTTTTTTTTCTTTTTCCTTTTCTTAGTTCTCTCTTCTTCTTCTTTTTCTTTTTTTAAATATAAGAAAGAAGAATATATCTCTTTTTTTTTTGTTATTTGTTGGGGGAAGATGTGCATCTATGTATTATGTATAGAACGCCTTAGCCAAACTCATTTTTTGGTAATCTGAATATTTCAGAACAATTTCAAGTCTTTTCCATTTTGTTCATTTTAATTTTAAGATTTTATTTTCTAAATTCAATCATAGTTTTAAATAAGGTTACATTCATGCTCTTAAATTTGTAAAAATTTAATATGAATCAAGAAATGGATTTGTTTCAAATAGAGAATGTTTATGTCCAAACCATTTACAACAACTAGTCCACAAGGATTGTATTGAAAACATGAGAGAAAAGAATAAGGTTTTTTTAAAAATATATAGAAAACTCAGATTTATTAAGTAGAAATTAAAATATAATTTTGTTAATTAATCTTGACAGGTAGTAATTGTCTAAAAGACAGCACTAGCCTTATCCGTCTTAGTCTGGCTACCAACTACGGTCTACCATTTTTTTCATACACTCCTTTTAAAAAGTTCATACGTGAATGTGAGCACGAATTGCAGTACTTTATACTTTCTTTCTTTCTTTTTTTTTTAATGTACAGTACTTTATACTTTATGGAATTACTCAAGTAAACTGTCATTACAACATTTTCCTTCTTTTTTTTTTTCTTTTTTTTTTTTTGAATTTCATATTTCATTATTTCTAGTTGTCTCAGTCTATCATCAATTTATCGAAAAGTATTCAAATTATTTATTCAAAAAGAATAATCATTGCTGTATAAAAACGTCTAAACAATAACAAAAAGGAAGTAGAAATCTACATATTTCATTCATCTTATAAATCTTGCTAAAGTCATTCATACCGGTTTATTGTTCATTTAATTTAACTAATATCACTGTGTATCATTGATCATTATACAAATTAGTTACCCAATTAATAGTTTAATGCTTTTAAGTTTTAATATGTTAGCAACCTCATGTTAAAATAAAACTTCCTACAACGAAAAATAAAACTGTCAGCTCGTACATAGCATTTTGTTCTTTTAATTGCCCTATGAATACCAATTCAATGTAAATCATTAAAGATAATGATATATGGAATAATTTTTCATGAATTTTATGATTTTAGGGATGGCTGCTCATGCATTAGCTAAATGGTTTGAGAATCAAGGTTGGTTTGGTTCTTTTGGTCTGGATTATTTACGTCCATGTGTGTCCAATTATGTTGAAAGGAGGCTGCCTATTTTGTTTCCTTGTAATAATTTGTTTATTGTTGAATAAAATTTCAGTTCATCAAAAAATGGATAGCTAAGGGGTGGGGTGAGGTTGAATCAGGGAAAAATTAATGTGAGATGAGGACAGAGCAAATCAAGAACAGAATGAGTTTGAGATATTTTGTCATCCTCTAGATGACTTCAACATTAATGAGATAAGTATGAGAGAAAGAGGTATGTGGGATCGTTAGAAAAGTGAGAAAACAAGTAAATGAGGATTATACAAAATAAAAAAATTATAAATTTGATAAGTATAAGAAATATTACAAATATATATATATATATACACATACATTTAGAGTTGGGCGAGACAAAATAAGACAAACTCATTCCCATTCCATCACATCTCTTGGAAAGAAAAGAAAATCCCTGGCAAAGTATGGCAGGACAAGTCAATCAGGTGTGAAATTTTTGCCATCTCTAGGAGTCTATTATCCACCTAAATATTTTTATTTTTACTTTTTTTAGGGAAATTTTTTTTTTTACTTTTTTTTTTTTTTTTTTTTTTTTTGAGATCTAACTAAATAAATTATTTATCATGGTAAGATTTGGATATCTTGTTTTTTTTGAAAGCCAAATAAATGTGCTACACAATGGAACTTCAAGATTAATCAATCTAACACTTTGACATCTTCTAACACATAATCAAGAATCAAACTATAGCTCTCAAGGAATTAAGTATATATAATCGTCAAACTAATTATTATAATTTTATCTTTTTATTTTATTCATTCGAATGCGATTTTGTCAACCTTTCAAATTTCAGTAGTTCAAAAAATGTCCTCTAAATCAACAAAGAAAAATAATATATACAAGTATTCTCTCTATTTGAAACTTTTAATCCATTCATAGTTGATTTTATTATATATTCTATTATTTAAATGATTGTGATAACGAATAATTTATTTTTTAGTGAGCTGACTTTTTTCTACTTCGTATAATTAATACTTCTAATATTTAATAGTATGAACTTATATTTCTTGAGAACAATTAAACCTAGTGTAGGGAATTTCAACCAAATTCCCAACCTGTGAGAAACAAAATAGAGAAAGCACACGCCAAAAAAAAAATAATCACACGCACAAGACAGTATTTACGTGGTTCGGCAATTTGCCTACGTCCACGGAGTTGCAGGGATTTCACTATTATCAGGGAAGAATACAGAGTACAAGAATTGCGGCTACAATGCTTTTTCTCTCTCTCTCTACAGAAGGCGGCAACAACAACCTACAATTTTTATGTAACCCTAATCACGGCAAAGTCGGTTTATATATCTACGGCTTGGGCCTGTCGGCCCAAGCCTCCGCTCCATGGACTAAGCCTCAGTAAATCTCCCATTAAAAACCATACAACATTATTCGGGCCGGGTCGGGTCGTTAACCGGATCAAACATAAACTAGGCTCCACAAAGCCCAACAAATCTCCCACTTGGAGACTAGTTCAATCACCAACATCAAACCGCTATCCTCTTAGAAACAATCCCTCATCCCTGCAACTCATCCTCCTATCCTCAAGCTAGAAGACCAATTGAAGCTGCGCACAGCTTCAACTTCTCAATAGTGACACCCTTAGTCAACATGTCTGCCGGGTTCTTAGATCCACAAATCTTCTCAAGTATTACCAACTTATCTTCAACAAGGTAACGGATAAAATGGTATTTTGTCTGTATATGTTTCGACTTTGAATGAAAAGTCGAATTTTTGGCAAGAAAGATTGCACTCTGACTGTCACTATGTAGAATGCCCATCTCCTGCTTCTTACCCAATTCATCTAAGAAACCATGTAGCCAAATCATCTCCTTTCCAGCTTCAGTTGCAGCAACATACTCAGCTTCTGTAGTAGACAAAGTAACAATCTTCTGTAGATTTGAAGCCCATGATATAGCTGTACCACCTAGAGTAAAAACAAACCCAGTAGTACTCTTTCTACTATCAATATCACCAGCAAAATCAGCATCTACATAACCCTGCAGTTTCAAACTTGCACCTGTAAAGCAAAGACATGTATCTGATGAACCCTTCAGATATCTCAGAATCCACTTCACTGCCTCCCAATGCTGCTTTCCAGGCCTACTCATGAATCTACTCACAACTCCCACTGCATGTGCAATGTCTGGCCTTGTACACACCATAGCATACATCAAGCTGCCAATGGCTGAGGCATAAGGCACCTTACTCATATGGTCCCTTTCTTCTTCTGTCTTCGGTGACTGTTCTTTGCTTAGTTTGAAATGACTACCCAAGGGTGTGCTCACTGGTTTGGCTTCATTCATATTGAACCTGCTGAGAACTTTCTTCACATACTCTAACTGTGAAAGCTTCAATGTACCATTAGCCTTGTCTCTAATGATTCTCATACCAAGGATTTGCTTTGCAGCTCCCAAATCCTTCATTGCAAACTGTTTGGACAATTGCTTCTTCAGATTATTAATCTCCTCAATGCTAGATCCTGCAATAAGCATATCATCCACATACAACAGTAATATGATGAAAGAATTGTCAAAAGACTTAACATAGCAACAATGATCAGCCTCACATCTCTTGAAACCAATTCTATACATAAAACTGTCAAATTTCTTGTACCACTGTCTAGGAGCTTGTTTTAGGCCATACAGGCTCTTTCTCAGTTTGCAGACTAGATTCTCTTGTCCCTGAACAATGAACCCTTCTGGCTGAATCATGTAAAGGTCTTCCTCCAAGTCACCATGAAGGAATGCCGTCTTCACATCTAACTGCTCAAGATGTAAGTTTTCTGCAGCCACTATTCCCAGTACCAGTCTGATTGTTGACATCTTCACAACTGGAGAAAATATCTCTGTGTAGTCAATGCCCTCCTTCTGCTGGAACCCTTTAACAACTAATCTGGCCTTGTAACGTTTACTACCATCATGCTCATTCTTTATTCTGTATACCCACTTGTTGTGCAAAGCCTTCTTTCCTTCTGGCAATTCAGTCAGTTCCCATGTCTGATTCCCCAACAAGGAATGCATCTCATCTTTCATAGCTAACTCCCACTTACTTGAATTCTCATCTTGCAAGGCTTCATCATAACACTCTGGCTCACCACCATCAGTCAACAGGAGATAATTTAGAGTGGGTGAATAACGCTGTGGAGGTCTAATATTCCTGGAAGATCTTCGAACTTCAGTTACAGGTGTACTCTGATCTACCTGTGTATTTACATTCTCCTTATCTTCTTCACCCCTTTTCTGGACAGTACTTTCAGTCAATTCATCTAAGTTGACAAACTCAGATTTCCTTTGATCTCTCTCTGTAACTTCTGACACTACAGTTGACCTGTCCTTATACATAACATGTTCATTAAATATCACATTTCTACTTCTGATGATTTTTCTGTTTTGTTCATCCCAAAACCTATAGCCAAATTTCTCATCACCATAGCCAATGAAAAAACATATTTTAGACTTTGCATCAAGTTTACTACGAGCATCAGAATCAATATGAACATAAGAAACACAACCAAAAACTTTTAAATGGGAAAACTTTACCTCTTTACCGCTCCAAACCTCCTCAGGAAGTCTGAACTCCATAGGAACTGATGGTCCTCGGTTTATCAGGTAAGCTGCAGTACTAACAGCATCAGCCCAGAAAGTTTTTGGTAGTCCAGCATGCAACCTCATACTCCTAGCACGCTCATTGAGAGTTCTGTTCATGCGCTCAGCCACACCATTCTGCTGTGGTGTCCCAGGAATGGTCTTCTCCATCCTAATTCCCTGTGCAGCACAATACTCACTGAACCCTCCATCTATGTACTCTCCTCCATTATCAGACCTCAAACATTTTAGTTTCAAACCTGTTTCTGTCTCAACCATGGCCTTCCACTTCTTAAAAGTTTCAAATACATCAGATTTATTTTTCAGAAAATAAACCCATACCTTTCTGCTTGAGTCATCAATGAAAGTGATGTAGTACTTTGAACCTCCAAGGGATGCAACTGGAGAAGGCCCCCACAAATCAGTGTGTACTAACTCCAATTTTTCAGCCTTCGGTGTCCTGCCAGTTTTCAAGAAACTCACCTTTTTCTGCTTTCCTAAGATGCAACTTTCACACATGTCAAAATCAATGGACTTCAATTCTGGTAGTTTTCCTTTTGACAACAGCATCTTCATCCCTTTCTCACTCATGTGACCAAGTCTGCGGTGCCATAGGCTTGTATCAGTACTTGCATCAGCAACTGCAATTGTGTCTCTTGGACTTGAGGTCATATACAGAGTACCAGTTTTCTTTCCACGAGCCAATACCCTAGCTCCCTTTGTAACCTTCCAAGTACCGCCAACAAATAGTATTGCATGCCCTTCATCATCAAGTTGTCCAACAGAAATCAGATTCCTCTTTAGGTCAGGAATATGTCGAACCTTCTCCAGTAACCAAACAGATTCATTGGGCAACAATATCCGGACATCTCCCATACCTACAACATCCAAGGCTGAACCATCAGCCAAATACACCTTACCAAAATCACCTGTAACATAATTCTGTATGATTTCTCGGTGTGGAGTGGTATGAAACGAAGCTCCTGAGTCCAAAACTCAATCATCAAGTGGACTGTCTACTGCAAGAAGTAATGCATCCTGTACCTCTTCTGTTACAGCATTAGCAGAATCATCTCCATTCTTCTTCTTAGGACTTTTGCATTGATTCCTAAAGTGACCTAATTTCCCACAGTTCCAGCATTGTACTTGTTGGCCTGATCTAGATTTGCTTCTGTTTCGATTAGAATTTCTGGATTTTGATCTGCCCCGGTTTGAATTTTTGTCATTACCTCTGCCTCTTGTCTCAAGGTTTAGGGCAGAACCAGATCCTGAGGTTTCGCCTGCATCTCTTCTACGAATCTCCTCAGCCAGAATTAAATCTCGTATATCATTGTACTTGAGCTTTTCCTTTCCTGTAGAATTGCTTACTGCCATCCTCATTGCCTCCCAACTGTTTGGCAAAGAAGCCAAGACGATCAGAGCACGAATCTCATCATCAAAATCAATTTCTACAGATGACAATTGATTTGTGATAGTGTTAAATTCATTCAGATGTTGTGCTACTGATGCGTTCTCTGCCATCTTCAAATTGAACAGTTTCTTCATCAAATGCACCTTGTTGTTTGCTGACGGCTTTTCATACATACCAGACAAAGCCTTCATCAGATCTACTGTGGTCTTCTCCTTTACAACATTGTGTGCAACAGACCTAGACAGAGTTAACCTGATAACTCCCAGTACCTGTCTGTCAAGAAGAGCCCATTCCTCAGCCTTCATAGCCTCAGGTTTTGTCCCCAAAAGAGGCAGATGCAATTTCCTCCCATAGAGATAATCTTCAATCTGCATCCTCCAATACGCGAAGTCTGTGCCATCAAACTTTTCTATTCCAGACGCCTTTCCTGCTTCCTCTGCCATTGCTCCCACTCAAACCTAACCCTGCATCCTCCAATACGCGAAGTCTGTGCCATCAAACTTTTCTATTCCAGACGCCTTTCCTGCTTCCTCTGCCATTGCTCCCACTCAAATTGCCGAACCACGTAAATACTGTCTTGTGCGTGTGATTTTTTTTTTTTTGGCGTGTGCTTTCTCTATTTTGTTTCTCACAGGTTGGGAATTTGGTTGAAATTCCCTACACCTAGACCGTACATCAAAGACTTTTTTTTTTTTTTTTTTTTTTGAGAATGGGGTATATCAAAGACTTGGTCGCATGAGATTTTGTTAACTAAATTAGATCAAACTTTAAGCTATACCAAAACCCGAATTACAATATCCAAATAAATAAACAAAGGCAGAAATAACAACCTATTTGCCCAATCAACATTAATATAGTTTTATTATCAAAAAAAAAAAAAAAAAAACATTAATATAGTTTCATTAATTTTTAATAACAATCTCTTCATTTTAAGTGTTTCAACTTTTAATTTATACATGTTCTCAAAAAAAAAAAAAAACTTTTAATTTATACATAGGGTTCTAATGTCCATTCAAATAGGATTAACGATTAGCCATTTGATCATTTGTGGAGTCGAAATAGATTTTTCGTTTGAAATAGTATTAATCGTTTAAATAAGATTAAATTGTTAGTTTCATTATGCTTTACTGGCAAATAGGGTATTTTTTTTTTCTATTTATTTATTGGGAAGCCCCTATATTTCAAACGAAAGTCAATTTTGTTTATCCATAATATGGTGTATATATAAATATAAATATATATATATATATGATAATTACAATTCCATAAGATCAAGTGTCTGACAATCCAAAGAAAATAAAAGTATTATGCACATATAATACACTAGTTAAACAATAATTCTATGTAAATTAATATCAAATAATAAAATAGATGATAAAGTTTAAATAAAAAAATGAGAAATACTTTAAATTACATAATATATAAAAAATATATATCTGCGGGACCGCAATCTCAAGTTAGTTTCTATTTTGTCTAAGCTCATGTGAATATAAGGATGAGGTCGTGTTAATTGTCTCCTGAAATGGAAGTTTAATTGATGATATTTTATCCTCTAGATTGAGGGTTGTACATTTAGCTAGATCAGTCACTTATTTTCATTAACAAAAAAGAAAAAGAAAAAGAAAAGAATATATGAATAAACATATTTATTGATAAAACTTTTAATTTACATTTCATTGAATATAAAAATGAAAAATACATGACCTTAATCCTAAATACATTCTAAGAAATATACTTGACTTTAGAATTTAGTTACATTCTAAAAGATGAAACATGATAAAACATAGTCTAAGAACCATTAATCTAAGATTAAAAATTAAGTTACGAAGTGGGAGTATTGGGAACCCACCCTACCTAATGTAATTGGTCTTCTAGAGTATAATGGACGCCATCATATCATATTATCCATTCATCCAATAGATCAAAAAATAAAAAAAATAAAAAATAAAAAAAAACCTAACATTGAGGTTTTTGAAAAAAAAAACATTTTGAACATAAGAACAATTTTTGAATATTAAAATCTAGCATGCTTTTATCCTAAACCACCCCATATCATCAAAGAAAATAAATTTTTTTTTTTAATTTAATGGCAATAACAAGATCAAACAATCAAATAAATGTGAAAAACCACCTACATGCAGTCATGCACAAGGGTTGATCATAAATTTAGGTTTGGTATGTTTTTGGGGGGCTTTGGAGAGTAGAGAATTGAGTGATAGAGATTCCATCGTGTAATGAATAAAAGGATTACCAACTACCTACCTTATGACCTTTATCGAAAACTTTCTCTAGATCCCCTAGAATTGTGTGTTTAGAACTGTAAACACCTTTTATTTATAAAGGGATGAAGGCATGGGTTGATGAGTTTGAGTGAATTTTTTTTTTTTTTTTTTTTTTTTTTTTTTTTTTTTTTTTTTTTTGAGAATGAGTTTGAGTGAAAATTAGACACCCAAAGGCTTGAATCCTCTAAAAACCATATCAAAAGGTGATAAATATGAGTTGAAAATAGGGGGGGAATTCAGAAAATGATTGGAGAATTTGAATATTTAAAAATGACTTGCCAATTGCTTTAATAAATAATTAATCAATTTTCTACAGTTTAATTAAATACACTCGGATATACATTATGCACCTTTTGTTTGATAAATGTCCCGACAATGTCATCTGAAAGCAACATTGCACATAATGCATCATTGTATTTATACAGATAATCGTGCTCATATTACATATCATTCATGCTTATAAATATTGGGTATTCATGCCATGCGTCATTGTGCAACATTATTCCATGCTTGTGAATGTGAGATCACCATATGTCTATGCTCTAGCTCTGAAGGTTTCACTTCTGAAAATTTTTGTTTATGCAATTTTTGGAAAACCCCTATACCCTGAAAGTGATTGACCAACCCTCCTCCTATGTGTTCATACTTCATAAGTCATAACCCTGGAAAGAGAGTCGTGCGTGCAGCTTCACTTAAATCTGAATGGTTAATTAACTAGGGCAAGTAATTGATTCTTGCATCACAATTATAGGACATGGGTAGTTCTTTACCTTCCGCCACTGTCGTGCATTATGAATTTATTATAAAAGGAGTGTTGTTCAAATCACCCATGATGAAGTTTTTCATGAGCAAACCAAACATATTGGTCAATTGATACTTGTTTTGCACCATCTATTTCAAGACGTGCTACAACTTTGTCACGTCTCCGCTCAGGATCAACTTTGCTGATGTCTTTATGAAACCTTATTCACCCTGCCACTTATATGATCTTGTCTCCAAACTCAAGTTATTAACTTGTTAAAACTTAGAGAAATGATATATTCACAACATTTTCACAACAAATTTTAAGTGATAAGTTGTTATTGGTTGTTACTGGTGGGAAAAAAAATAATGGCGTAAATGCATTTTTAGTCCCTACATTTTGACCCGATTTCTATTTTAGTCCCCACATTTTACTTTTACCACTTTTAGTCCCTAAACCAATTAACGTGTAACATTTAAGTCCTTACCGTCACCCAACTAACGGGAAAAGCTGAGGTGGCAGACGGAACACCCTATTAACTGACGTGGTGCTGACGTGGCGATTAAAATATTATTAAAAAAAATTATTTGGCATTTTACAATTTAAACAAAAAAACAAAAAAAACAAAAAAACAAAATAAATTAAAAAACAAAAATAAACTCAATCCCAAGACCCATAAAAATTAAACTCAATCCCAGGACTTCTCAAACCCAGATTGGTCTGTAATTTCCTTATATTTTGTTTTCTTTACTCTATTTAGTACCAAAAAAGCTGAGACCTTCCAAATCTAAATCTCAAATCAGTGTAAAGTCTTCTCATTTTTTGGTTGTCTATGCTGAGTCCCATTTTTGGCGTCGAATTCCATTTGGGTTTGAAGTCTAATCCTAGTTTTCCTTGTCTGCAAAGCCATCAGAGTCCACAGATTTGATTCTTTGCCTCAACTTGATCATTGACAAGAGAAACGCTTCTTTTTTTCAATCTGGGTATTGAGAAAGTCACTTCATTTATAAGTCTTGTAACCTCTTTCTGCAAGATTTTTTGTGTTCACATCTGAAAGCTTGAAATTGAAAATTTCTCTATCAAACATGGCCAATCTTGTTCCTGCATGTACCCGATCCACCAAGGCAAAAATCTCCCTCACGCGGCGAAGCCATACCCACCTCCAACATCTCCGATCTGTCGCCGGCGAAGCCAATCTATGGGTTTGGGTTTTGATTTGTGGAGGAGCATGATTGATTTGGGTCTGGGTTTTGAGGAGCGAGACATGTAGGTTGCGATTTGGGTTTTGGTGGTGGTCGATCTGAGATTTTGGGTTGTTACGGTGAACATCAGCGTGGGGTCGTGGTGCTGTGGGTGGACTTGGGTTCGTGGGGCAGCAGATCAAGGTTCTCTCTTGATGTGGAGAAAACGATGGGAACAATGGATTTCGTTGGAAAAATGAACTCAACCTGGGTGAGAGAGAACGATGGCGTTGGAGCCCCAGATCGGAGTGGTCAAGGTCGCTTTGCATGAGGAGTTTTCCGCCGAAGAAGGAAGATAGAGAACATTGGTGCTTTTGTGTTGTTGATGGCAGATTTGGGTTTGTTGATGGTGGATTCAGTGCTGTTGATGGTGGATTTGAGTTTGTTGACAGCGGATTTGGTGTTGTTGATGGCGAATTCTGGGTTTGCTTGTGTGTTTTTTTTCTTTCTTTTTTGCCCTTGATGTTCTGGGTTTGTTTGTGTTCTGAGATTTTGCCCAAACTGTTCTGGGTTTATTTGTTTTTTTTGTTTTTTTTTTTTTTTCTTTTATGCGGATTTGTATATTTTTCTGGATTTATGGGTTTGATTTCCTAGAGGTTTCAATGTTGACTGTGTTGGAATTTTTTGTGCTGAGATTGATTTTGAGTGGGTTAGTCGATTGAGTTTGTCTTGATTTGGAGAAGAACATGAAGAATGAAGTTTGTGTTCTGGGTTGGAGGTTTCTGGGTTTGACATTTTTCTAGGTTGGAGGTTTGATGATTTTTCTGGGTTGGTTTTCTCATGTGGGTTTGGGTTTGATGATTTTTTCATGTTCTGGAGGTTTGGTGGAGGATAGGGATTTTGTATGAAATTTTGCATTGTTCTAGGTTTGATTGTGCTCTTGTTCTGGGTTTGATTGTTCTTGGATACGGGAAGAACATGAAGAACAAGTTCTTGCACGCCACACTCAATTACGCCACACAATCTATAGGTTTCTAGGTTTGATTTTTGGGATTTAATTTTGTTTTTTCATTTAATTAAAATTAATAAATTAATTTTTTTTAATTTAGATGCTGACGTGGCAATTTTTTAATGTCAAAATAGATTTTTTTAATTATTATTTTACAGTGCCGTCAGCCACGTCAGCATTTTCTGTTAGTTGGGTGACGGTAAGGACTTAAATGTCACACGTTAATTGGTTTAGGGACTAAAAGTGGTAAAAATAAAATGTAGGGACTAAAATAGAAATCAGGTCAAAATGTAGGGACTAAAAGTGCATTTACGCCAAAAATAATTTAAGTTGTGAATTCAAATTAGAATCAATAACAACTTACAACTTATAAGTTGTTTTGAAAGTATTGTTAAAATATTGTAGATATAACATTTCTTTAAAACTTATTTGAAGTTTGAGGGGGATTGTCATAGTTATATACTTATATTAGCCAAATCCATGTACTGGCACAACTACACACGCTCGTTATATTGCACATTGCTGTTGTTTTTTATGAAACATTGTTGTTGTTGTTATTTTTTTTTTTTAATTAATATTAGGGTTAGCAATAAATAAATAAATAAATATATATATATATATAGTTGAGTTCAAGTTACACTTAATGTAATTTTACGCAATGTTACACCACTCAATATTTTTTAATTAGATGCGAATTTTGACAAATCCACTATTAGATTACATTATTTTCGTATATTTTCTATGCTTGCAAAATTTCAAGGTAATAAAAAATTAATAGCCATGTTATCAATCAATTTTTTAAATTCAAGTTTGTGTAGTTTAAAATAATGCATAAAAGATAAGTTTATGAATCAAATAGTAAATAATATCCAATTGACATGAAAACTGGCATGAATGTTAAGAACATGTAGAATATGTAATTCAACAGTAAAATTTTCAAAATATGAATTTTATAACAAGTTATTAGATGGTATAACATTGCTTAGAGTTATACCTAGTGTAACTTTAAGTAATGTTACACCATCCAATATTTTTTAATTAAATGTGAATTTTGATAAATCTACAGCTGAATTATATTATCTTCGTATATTCTCTATACTTACAAAATTTAAAGATGATCAAAGATCAATAGCCATGTCATCAATCAATTGTTTAAATTCAAGTTTTTGTAATTTAAAATAATGCATAAAAGATGAGTTTATGGATCGAATAGTAAATTACATTCGATTGACATAAAAATTGGCATGCATGTGAAGAACATATTGAACGTGTAATTCAATGGTTGGATTTTCAAAATATGAATTTAATAACAAGTTATTGAGTGGTGTAATATTACTTAGAGTTATACCATGTGTAACTTAAACTCAACTCATATATATGCCTCTCTGTATAGTTTTGATAATTAATATACACAAATATAGATTTTATTATTCTCATCATCTAGAACAATATTGTTTAAACAAGAGTCTAGGCGCAAAACATTTTCCATACGTACTAGTATCATATGACTTACTATAGTTGATGCATAATTAAGTATTGGATTCAAATGAAAGTGATGTTTTTTCAACTATACAACAAAACATATGAATAGTTGTGAAAATAATTGCTCATTAATATTACTAAAATAGAAAAGCATGCAAAATGATATAAATATAGTACACTTATGTAAAAGTGATTTGCTTTAATTGGACATATTAGTATTTGTGAAAAAGTTGTGTCCTTAATTAGTATTAAAAAAAAAAATTGCAAAAGCAACCACAACACAATAATATGATTATCTTTATTTAATTATTTATTTATGAATAAGTTATCTTGAATCTGTCTACATTTTTGTTTTCCAACACTGAATGTGGTTTGCTACGTTTGAATATCCTTTTGCTTTTGCGCGCGGCAAATATTCTTCAGGTTAGTCTAAAAAAGACAATATTCATACAAAATGTGTCAGTATTTGAAATGATTTAATTTAATGATTTAAATTAAATATTACAAATTTAAGATGTATTTAATACTATATCATTTAAAATTTTAAATAACACGATAAGTCATAAATGGTCAAATTTAAAAAATAAGATCTTCACCACAAATTTCTTCATTTTTTTTTTTTTTTTAATCTTATACTCTCTAGTCCCTACGCTGCCTTAAAGACTAAGATTTGAATAGACAAGCAAGATTCCGTAATTCTGACGGAAAATTGCTCCAACTTTTACCAATGAGACATATATAATTGTGAGTTTGTGACTTTTCGATTGCCAATATTTTTGTCCACATTGTAATTTAAAGGGCCTCCATGTCTGTTCAAATGGTTGACAAGAGCTTGCTTAACTAGGTGCTTTAATGCTTTTGTCCCTTTTTTAGTTTAATATTTGATGACATCAAATTTAGTTGCTGTTTTTGAATGGAGGAACTGGTCTTATGGTCGTGGATAACAATCAATAGAAGATTTTTATAACAAAAGTTTAAAAATTTTAATTTTAATTTAAAATTGGTTGATAGATTTCAATAAGATTCATGGTATATTGCAACACCTTGAGGATCATGTTAAGTGGACAAATTAAAATACACTAAGTTTCTAAATCAGAAATTGTGATGAAGGGTTAAAGCTTACAATTTTTGACATGCATGGAGAATTAATAAATTGTTAACAAAATAGCATGCTCTGCAAACAAAAAAGGAAGAAAAAGAAAATCGCATTACTCCAGTGGATAGACTTAATAAAAAAAATTTGGCTACTTTATAAAGTAAATATTTCAATAAAGCTAGGTTCACAATAAAATTTTAAGAAAAAATGCAAATTACATTAACTTTGTCCGAAAATTATTTTAGTCTTTTAAATTTGAAGTCGGTTATTTTAGTCCAATAACTTTATACCAAAATCATTTTAGTAATTTAAGTTTGAAAATTGTCATTTTAGTCTTATAACATTAAACACAAATCATTCCAATCCTTTAAGTTGGTTGTTTTGAGTGATTTTGGGCAAAGTTATTAGACTAAGTGAGTCTGTAAAGAACTAAAATAATTTTTGGGTCAAGTTACCGGACTAAAATGATCAAATTCAAACTTAATAAACCAAAATGATTTTTGGGCAAAGTTAGTGGGTATAAATTATATTTTTACCAAAATTTTACAACTCCCTTCAATATTCCTACCACTTCACATTTAGACCCACCATAATTTGGAATTAAATTTTTTTTTTTTAAGTGATCCATGTGTGAGGTGGTAAGCAAATTAAGGAATATAATAAATATTTTTATAAATTTTTATTGGAGAAGTGCTATGTATGTCCAAAATATTTTCACAAGAATCACAACAAATCTTACATAATAAAATATTATTAATTATTGCTGATAAGTAAAAAAATAATTTAAATCATGGATTCAAATTACAACCCGTAACAGTTGTACTCAAGGTTTTGTAGAAAGTCAAATGAATATGCTAAGTGCTGACTTGTCTTTTTATATTATGAAACTGTCAGCATTTCACTCGGCCAAAAAAAATCTGTCTGCATTTCCGCCTTGTTTCACGTTTGCAACCCGTTCTTAGTGCATAAGCAAGCTCTTAGTTTTCTTATATCGAAGAAAAAATGCTCTTACTTTTCTATACAAAGAAATGTCGCAGTAAATAGTAAATACAATATGCATTTTGGCCTTCAAACAAAATGGAAGCTTCCCGCTTTATCAAAAAAATTTATTCTATTCAAAAAAAAAAATTATAAAAAAAAAATTAAAAAGGAGGCGGTTCTGTCAGATCAGTAAATGCTAATGGGAACATCCATGATATTCCTTTCCTTTTTTTAATAAAACTCACATGCCACAATCAAAACTGTATGCGGCAATTAGTTATGTAGAGCGAGTTGTAAGGCAGGAAACACACACGCATCCGATGTGGGACAATGCCCAATAATTTTTTCAATAAACCTTATTCCCTTCCTTTTATCCCATTGGAAAAATAAATAAACATTGTAAAATTACGCATTTAATAAATTATTCAATACCTTTGTAACTAATTTAAAATTAATTGAATAAAGGCGAAAATGCACTTTTGGTCCATACATTTTGGGCCTATTCACAATTTGGTCCCTAAATTGATTTAGGTCCTAAGTCAGTCCTTGATTTTCAAAAATCGTTTTTAAAATAGTCCCTACCGTCAACCCAGTGACAGAAAATGCTGAGGTGGCAAACGAAATACACTGTTTGCTGACGTGGCTAATAAAATAATAATAAAAAAATATATTTAAATGCCATGTCAGCATTTTTTGAATTAAAAAAGCCATGTCGTTTAATTAAAAAAATAAAAATAATTTATATTTTTCAATTTCAATTTAATTCAAACTAAATTTAAAAAAAAACTTTTAAATCTAATTTTATTATTATTATTATTATTGCTTTCATTATTTTTTAGGTTAGGAGGTAAGATCACAAGAACTTGTTTTTCGTGTTCTTCCCAAATCTAAGAACAATCAAACCTAGAACATCAAACCCAGAACAATGCAAAATTTCATACAAAATCCCTATCCTCCACCGAAACCTCCAGAACATGAAAAAATCATCAAACCCAAACCCACATGAGAAAACCAACCCAGAATGTAAATCAAACCTCCAACCCAGCAAAATCATCAAACCCAAAAACCTCCAACCCAGAACATGAACTTCATTCTTCATGTTTTTCTCCAAATCAAGACAAACCCAATTGACTAACCCACTCAAAATCAATCTCAGCACAAAAAATCCATACCCACAAACTGAAACCACCACCAACAACCACCACAATCACCCACACCACCAACCACAACAACCACAAATCACCACCAAAAACCCACCGCCGATCAACCTAGCACCACCCACCGCCAAGAGTCAAACCCAAACTCAAACAAAACCCAAGACCCAAACTAAAACTCAAAACACCCATACAAAATCCAAATTCCAAATCCAAAACCCAAACCATCCGCGGCCACTGCCACCACCACTACCACCAACAACATCCACCACTACCAAATCCATACCCACAAACCCAAATAAAAAAAAAAAAAAAAAAAAAAAAAAAACGAAAACAGATCCATTTTTTGCCACAACCACCAAACCCAAGACTCGCGGCGGCCCATGGCAAGCAAAACCACGGCCACCCACGAGCACCAATGGCCCCACGCCAGCCCACGACAATCTGAATCCCACTTGTGTCGATCTGAACCCACCCACAGCGAGCCATGACCACCGAAACGCCACCACTTATCCAGAAATCACCGATTCGGAGAGAGGTAGACTGAGATGATGTCGAGCAAAACCACGGCCACCCACGAGCACCAACGGCCCCACACCAGCCCACGACAATCTGAATCCCACTTGTGTCTATCTGAACCCACCCACGGCGAGCCACGACCACCGAAACGCCACTACTCAACCAGAAAACACCGATTCAGAGAGAGGGAGACCGAGATGAGGAAAAAAGAATAGAGAAATAGAGAGGGAGAAGAAGGCTGAATCGGTGATTTCTGATTTAGGGAGACTGAGTGTAGGGTGAAGAGAGAGAGAGGGAGTTTGAGATTAGTGGTAGAGAGTGTGAAGATTTTTTTTAAGCTGATGAGGTTAACCAAAAACAAAAACAAAAAGAATTAAAAGAATTATGAATTTTTATTTTTTAAGAAATGATTTTAGTTTAAATTAGATTTAAGGTTTTTTTTTTAAATTTTAATTTACATTTTTTTAAAATTTTCTTAAGGCTGGCTTTTTTTTATTAATTTAAATGCTGACATGGCATTTAAAAAATGTTAAATATATATTTTTTATTATTTTATTAGCTACGTCAGCAAACAGTGTATTCCGTTTGCCATCTCAGCATTTTCTGTCACTGGGTTGACGGTAGGGACTATTTTAAAAACGATTTTTGAAAATCTGGGACTGACCTAGGACCTAAATCAATTTAGGGACCAAATTGTGAATAGGCCCAAAATGTAGGAACCAAAAGTGCATTTTCACCTTGAATAAATTGTTTGATAGCTTTATAACTAATAAAAATAAAAATCAAAGATGTATGGACTAAAAATCGAGCAACCCAATTTGGTCTGGGTTTCTATCTGGAACTATTAATTTTAGGTGAATCTTTGAGTTAATAGTTAAGAAATAGAAAAAGACTCAAGTAAAGAGAAGAAACTTTAAGGCTAAGACTGTTGACAAAAAAATGTCTTTTCGTTTATTAGCTTTTCATTCCGAAGAAAGTCGCTATAATGGTTTGAATACAAGATGAAATTCTCCTTAGTGTTTACAATGATCTCTCTCTTTTCTCTATCTCCCACCAATCCCACAACATGAGGGATATTTTCCTATTTATAGTTCTAATACTTTCATTTTAGCCGTCCATCTAGAGAGTGGACGATCCTTTAGGCAAGATACTTATCACATCATTCTCCTTCCCTCCATTTGAGGCTGAGCTAAGTAGATAACAGGTTATTGGGACACTGTTCAGAGGGGTATTTAGCCATTAATGCAGCATGCTTGATTGGTACAGTGCATTTAATGTGGATGGGACATTAGCTTCGTCAAGAAGCTTCTTCCAAATCTTGTTTGGACTAGTTATTGTTCCTTTCACTAGTTATCATCCTAGGCACGGCTTGACAATACCCAGTCCTCTTCGTGATATCCCAAGCTTTTTCCTTCCTTAGCTCAATCTCCAAATTTATACTCTCCTCGAATTACTTGGGCTCAAACATTCTGTAGAAATGCTTCTATGGGCCTTTTTTAGCTCCAATTCAGGCCCAGTCTTCTTTAGCTCATCCTCGACCACACAAAAGAATTTTAAAATAATTTTATATTAAATTTTAAATTTTAAATAATTTCTTATTAAAATGCGAGGATAGCCGTTACATGTAATCCATAGTTGAAAGTGTATTTTTCTATTGTTTTCTCAAAAAGAATTAAGACAATAGTTATGAATAAAGGGAATAAATCATTTTTTTTATAGATGCTATAGAAATTTTAACTTATGGTATCAGTTGCATGATGATTGTTCTTATTATTATGACAATACACTAATTAGTTTTTTGTGTAAGCTAGTTTTAAACTCTAGATCAAGAGATTTTACCAATTGAACTATCTAAAACTCACCATTTATTTTTAAACATTCATCTTTTCATATCTCTATATTTTTAAGGGTTCTTTTTGTATATTTGAGTTATGAGTATAAAGCTTTAGACATTTCAAATTTTTTGAGTATGTTTCTCCTTTCTATTTGTAGATGAAATAAAAGTCTCTTTGCAATGATAAATATTTAGGTATCATAAGTTTTATTATAATTTAGTAAAAAATTTATGCGTGGACATAGACTTTTCTTTTTTTTCTTTTCTTTCTTTTTATTTTGTTTTTCATGGACTTTTCAAATCATGATAATTACACTCATCTATCACTACAAATTGGATATGTAAATTATAAGTCAAGAGTTTTGTAGTTTAGTGATTCAATTCTCCCCTCTATCATTATAACTAGGGTAAAAATTGCAAATTATACTCCTAAAATTTGGGGGTGTTTAGATTTTACACCTTGAAATCATAGAATTTGGAATTTAACCTTTGGATTTTACACCCTAATGTTTTAGAATTTAGATTTTACCTCCTGAAGTTTGGGGGTGTGGAGATTTTACACCTTCAAATTTTAAAACTTTAGGGTGTAAAATCGAAACACCTCCAAACTTTAGGGAGTAAAATCTAAACACCCCTAAAATTTAGGAGGTAAAATCCAAATTCTAAAACGTTAAGGTGTAAAATCCAAATACTCCCAAATTTTAGGGGTTAAAATTCAAATTTTGAAACTTTAGAATGTAAAATCCAAACACCCTAAACTTTAGAGGTGTAATTTGCAATTTTCCCTTATAACTATTAAGAGTACATAACCAACTGTGAGTACTACATGTTATTCACTATTTGATTAGTAAAATTATGGTTTTTTTTTAATATAAATTTAAAATGCAAAAATAACTTGAGATTAAAAAGGTAATGTAATTTCTTATCAATAATTTACATATTTAAACTCCTTTTGATGACATGTAATATATATAAAGCCTAAATCAAAGTTGTAGTAATATAAATTTGTGTTATGTCATTAAGAAGAGTTTAATGAGATAAATGCATTTTTTTTGGGTTAAAGAGACATGTGATATATATAAAGCAGGAATCCAGATTGTAGTAGCCTAAATTTATATTATGTCATTAAGTAGAGTTTAATGAGGTAAATGCATTTATTTGGAAAAACCTCAAATGGTAATAGCTTTAGTTTGCATTTATGTAGTTCATTGCATATGCCAATATGGTAAATGCATATACTAATTGTCTATAGATTCTTATAAAAAATTATCTTTAAGTATGCACTAATTCTACTTGAAAAAAAGTATGCACAAATCATTTATTTAAACAAAATTTATATAAATTTTATTTAAGAAACTACTTTTATTAGTTGGTTATTATAAAAATAATAATTAATAAATAATGATAAATATATATGTAGCGTAACGAACTGGTACACAGGGCCCAATAAGTCCACTGCAATATGTATTTGTAGAGAGTGGGCTTAAGAATTAGATTCGAATGATGAGGGCTTCGTTTTTCCCATTCTCAAAGACAAACTAAGAAACAGTTTTAGAAGGCCCAAAGCACACCAGAATATCTTGGAATAATTCTATTTTATATAGGTCCGAGGAGGAATCTTTTTGTCGTGTTGTTCATGTTACAAATATTCCTTTTTCCTTCTGTTTTTCTCTCTCTTTCCTTTCTAAAAAATCCGTCCCCCCCTCAATGGAGGAGGAATGGCATTATATAATCATATTCTAAGCATCCTACCCCTACACTTGTCATTCATCTAAGGTGCCCCTTGATACTTATCCCACCAGATCTTTTCTTTGGCCTCCCTGTGAGAGGTCATAGTCTTGGTAGCACTGTTCAGAGGTCTTCTCCACATAAATGCGGCCAGAAAAGTAGTTGCAGGATATTTAATGTGGTGGTAACAGCTTTTCTACAGATATTTTCGGGGATCTTTTCCCTCCCAGTAAGCTCACCAAGTTTATCTCTGTCATAGGGGATTTCAGGGAGATTACTTTGGCCACTGGGATTCTTCCTTGAACTGAAAGCCTTATATCCGAGGACTATACTCTCCTCGGACGGAATCGCCGGTCCTATGTGCGAATCTTTCGAAAGTTGAATGCTTTGATAGCTACCACATTGCTCGGCCCATGAGACCTCCTCGGACCAAGCCCACGGCCCAAGATGTGAGAACCTTGGTTATTTGTCCCCACAATATAAATCTAAGGAATTTATAGAGTTCTCTCTCTCACTATATATATAGACACACATGATCGAATGTTGTAACTTTTTGATAATATTACATCACCTAATAACTTTTTGATAATATTACACCACTCAATAACTTCTCATTGTTTTTAGAAGCATATGTCAAATTTTGTGTTAATTAAATGTTATATTCTATTTGAAATTAGTAAACTTAAGTTTTTTTTTTGAAAATAAAGAGGCAATGTAATCTCTTATCAATAATTTACATATTTTAACTCTTTTGATGACATGTATATGGAGAAAGCATCAAAATTATAATAGCCTAAATTTGTGAAATGTCGTTAAGAAAAGTTTAATGAGTTAAATGCGTTTGTATTCACGTACTATATTCGGTGCACAAATTATTTATATAAAACACATTTTCACAATTATATATATATAGAGAGAGAGAGAGAGAGAGAGAGACACACACACACACACACACACACATACACACACACACACACAAAAAGAGAGGGAAAGGAGTTCTGACACAAAGGCACATTACAAACTCCATTCAAAAGCCATAATTTCTAAAATTTATATTAGAAACTGTTTATTAGGATTTAGAAATATGGTATTCTTGCTTAAGTTGGGTTACTTTGAAAAAAAATTGAAACATAATGTTGTTCCTAAGAACAATAGTTGATAAATAAATAATATTCAAATTAACATTTAAATAATAACATATCACATAAATTATAATTTACCATAAAATTAGAGAATAGTGGAAAGATATTACCTCAATAATGCGTTAAAGTAGTCTCATAACATGAGAATAATTTACTGTCAATTTATAAGTTTTTAGATGGCGGAGTTGAGACGTGAATTATGTCATTATCTTGAGACGATACACGCCATCTACATGGTTTCCGGTGTAGTAGACTAAAATATTGTGCATGCTACCCTGAGATACACCCATCCACCTTGCTGATTATTCTTATTAGCCTACACAACTTATAAGATCAAGAGCTCTCTCAATAGTACTTTCTTTTGCCCAGAAATATAGTATATAAAAAATATAGTGATATGTTTATAAAAGCTAAAGGTTGATTGTGAAAATGTAAATTGTGTAAAAAGCTTAGAGATAAAAAATATGTATATAATCTCATTGCTTACACCAATTATATAAAAGGTTCACGGACACCCTTTCATTTGATACTTGATATCAAAATAAATTTTAGAACTTTTCTTTTTTTGAGAGAGTTTCAATCTATAGCGTCTGCTCCTGATGATAGCTCTTTATCATCAAACTAAGACACCAATTAGTTTTTAGTGTAGGTGGAAATTGAACTCCAGATCTCTTATAAAACCATAAAAGATTTTACCAGTTGAGTTAACTGGAACTCACAAAAACTTAATTACTTTAGCTATAAAAAGATAGGCTCCATGTATTAAAATGTTTGACCATAGGACAGAAATGTATGGCCATAAAGTTATAAACCGTTTGAGCAATTTATGCTCATTGAATTGAGTAATGGGGACACAAAAGAGAAAATCTGTCAAAATACCATTTTTTACGTTGATACGAAATTAACTGGTATAAATATTAAATGACTATTTAATCAAAATTAAAATAAATTTTATAATATATTCCAACAGACAATCAAGCAAAAAGAGAAATATATTTAAGAAAACATGCAATCAAGAATAAAAAAAAAAAATTTACTACGTACATAACATGGTGGAAATAATTAAATATTTTTCAATTTACATGTTCATTCTTTAGAATGGCATATAATATACTTAGAAGTAGTTTCTTAAATATTATAACATGTAATCTATATATAAAACTTCATGGAGAAAATTCAATTAGATCCTAAATCAGATTTTAATTGTGGGTTAATTTTGTGCCATGTGTCCACTAATATGTTTTAATCTTTGTGCCCAGTGAGTTAATGAGTGCAAAGTACTAAGAGTCTAATATTAATAAAATATAAAAAAAATTAATCATATATCTACTCAATAAAAATTATTACACTTTCTATCTTATTAAAAAATTAGAATAAAAATGATCATAAGTAGTATTAAACTTAGGCTGAAATTTTAACATGAATCTAATTACATTTATTTTTTGTAATAATTCAATCAATTATGTATATATTTATGATTAAAAATTATGTATATATTTATGATTAAAAAATGTGTTTATTTTTAAATGCATCCATGTGTATGCATGGGTTACATGCTAGTGAGTATTATACATAAGTCATAAAAATAATTTTTTACTAAATTTTTAAAAATGAACTTATAATGTACACACAGTATTGTGCGGGACATTGACTTGTGTTTACAAATATTAGCAATGGGCCGTGCAATGCGTGAATAATGCTGTAAGTTGTTATGTAAGAAGACTATATAGAATATTCAAAATATTTTAAAGTAATTACATGAAGTAGTGTTGCGATAATATGAAGAGAATTTGTTTAATTAATGATGTAATACAAAACTAAGGGAATGAAGAATTTAAACTATAGAGTAAATGTGATATAACTTAGAAATGAGTTATTATGTATATGGAGTAAACTTCTTTTGTGGATTTGGTGTAAGAATCTATCACATAAATTTTTTTTAGCTCATGATTTATTGCGTTTGGGTCACCACCAAACAAGTGTGAGTAAGAAGTACCAAATATTGTTTCTCAACATCTTGTCAAACAGGGAGTTTTATACCTTAAGTAAGGCTAACTTAAATTCCTTGCTCGGTATCTTAAAAAATCAATACAATATGATTTAATGGCTGTAGTTTTAAGATATGATAATCGTGGGAGTCAGGTTGTTTCAATCATCTCTAGTATGTAGGGCCCATTATAAACCAATTTTATGGCAATGATTAATGACATATTTGATATGGAAAAACAAACATCAGCTTCAAGCTTAATTAGTAGGTACAAGCATGTTTCTGACAATTTATGATCAGATTTTATGTAAACCAATGATAAGATACAAAGCATAAAGTATTTGATTTTCCAGCCAAACTAAGGTGTTAACAATGGCTCTTAGGTGAGAATCTGAGGACATTTTTCTTAAAGAGCATCAAGGTATAAAGTTTGCCAACCATGCCACACACAATGATCATTCAAATTAGCTGTTTGTTATTTGTGAAGGCCTTTCCATTCTTGTTCTTTTACCCTTGTCGGTTCTCTCTCTCTCTCTCTCTCTCTCTTCCATGGCTACACGCGTGCACATGGAGGCACGTGCATAAAGCTTTTTTTTTTTTTTTTCTTCTTTGTTTTTGTTTTTGGTAAAGATAAAAAAGAACATGGTGATATATATTTTTTGGTACAAAGTAAAAACATGGTGAAATTTTTCATGGGCTTAAGTCCTAATTAGGCCCCCAATGGTTAGGTTTTCCCTTTTCTAGTACAAACATGGTGAGGAATTTGATGGGATTTTAATTAGGTCACCAATGGTGAGAGATTGTCAATTTTTTGTCACAAAAATGGTTAGAACATTTAGGGACCAGCACTGGCATCTAGTCCTAATTTGGTCATCCGCAAGGGCCTACATTAATTCAATTTTATCACTTTTCCCAACTTCTAACTGCTAGCAGAATTTCAAGGTCCCGAACAAGAATTTTCTTTTCAATTAAGTTTTCTTTTCTCCTTTTGCTCTTTATATATGAGGCATGAAAATTAGACAAAGAGTAGCATTATTCGCATTCAGTAATCAACAACAATTTTCATTTCTTGTACCCTTTCATTGTTTCTGCGGATTAGTATTGCTAAAAATTCAAGGTTAGTTGGGGTGGTTGGGCCGGGAGTAAACTTTTTAAACTTTAATTGACGTTCCTCCTTATCCCACTAAATAATCATAGCGTCATAGGCATATTGGTCGTATACTTGTTTAATCAATGAAATTTGACTCTTAAGCTGCGCTTTACTACTAGTCCTATCATATGTGTGGAAAGGATAATTTACAAGAAAAGAATGCTAAAGCTGACGTGCACTTCAACACAAAAACAATGTTTAGTTCTAATTATATACATCACATTGAAAAGAGATGGCAGGCGCAGCTAAGTATAATGAGCTGAAAGAAATGTTTTGCTGGAAATGTCCTTGAACAGATAATGACATATTCCAGTTAGCAAAAGATACTGTTGAGACTGATTTAATCCATTACTTAATCAAGACATTTTTTTTTTTTTTTTTTTTTTTCGAGCTAGAGAATGGCACCGTCAACTAGAATTGAACTTGTTCGTTTGTGTTGACATTTTATTTTTTTATTTCATCGCTTTTATTTTTTTAGAGAGAATATTTCATTGCTTTTATAGTTCATATAATTGAAAACATTTTTTAATCCTTTTTCTCTCTTTCTGTCTCTCTCTTATATCATCACACAAGATGGTATATTATGAGATGATCTCATGAGACTTATTTTTCAAAATATACGTGAATTACACACATATGGATTCCACGTATTGTGAGAGGGTGATCTTATGAGATTGTCTCGTAAGATTCTATCCAGTGTGAGAGAGACAGTGATAGAGGGAAAAAGAAAAAAGAAAAAAAAAAAGTTTAGCATTGAATCACATCACAATGGCACCGACAACCTTTGCGTAAAGTTCTATCAGATTTGCACTTCCGGAAAAAAGCATGAGGACGACAATCCCACGATGGTGTTACTTTGCTATCGTACATTATTGACATATAAATTTCATTCCTTACAAATTTAAAGTTCTATCAGATTTGCACTTCCGGAAAAAAGCATGAGGATGACAATCCCACGATGGTGTTACTTTGCTATCGTACATTATTGACATATAAATTTCATTCCTTACAAATTTTAATTATTTAGATGAGACAATAACTCTTTCTCAAAAAAAAAGAAGAAGAGACAATAACTGGACTATTTTTTTTTTAATTACTGATTAGTGGATTATCAACTAACAGTGTTCAATTGTAATTTATATGTAAAAATATACTAAATTGTAATTTACACCGTGATAGTTTTAATTTAGCTTTTTTAAAGATTTAAAATTTCAATCCATACCCTTAGGGTGTGTTTGGATACCGCTTATTTTGCTGAAAACTGAAAACACTGTAGTAAAATAATTTTTAAATGTGTGAATAGTGCCGTGGGACCTATTTTTAATAAAAGTTTTGCTGAAAAAAGTGAACAGTACACGGGACCCACTGGAAAAGCATAAAAGCCACAGAAATGCGCTTCTCAAAAAAAAAAAAGGAAAATGCAGACGTAGACGCAGCTTCAGCACTATCCAAACAAGTACTTAATATTATGTAACATTTGGAACAAAAAAAATCATTCCCCCATATTTGCTAATGAAATGGTGTTAAGTTTCATCCCATCTCAAATGATGTAGTTTTATTGCACTGAAACTTTTTTGTTTGTCAATAATCTTATAACTCAATTAACAACTCCTAATGTTTTTAATGAAAACGTCCAGATTCAATCACTCATTTTTCATTGTTGTAATTTGTAACTATTGAACGATAAAAATGAAATTACAAGTGTTTTGTCTACACACAACTTTTTTTTTTAATAAAAATTTTCTATATCTTTTAGTGATATATATATATATATAAATATTTTTTCTCTTCGCACTTTTGTTTTTTCATTTTCTCTCTCTCATTGGGCTCTTCAGATTGGAGAGCCTAGAGCAACATACGTGGTACATTTGAGCTCCGGGATGAAGGTGTGGTGGTGGCGAAGCTCCATGATGGAGGTAGGATTTAAGAGTTGGTCGAGGCAAGAAACTACAGCCTTGAAAAGCTAGATGAATGGGATTTAAAACATTAGTTGTTGTCATCTTATGTGGCTTTGTCTACATGATTTAGGTCATTCAAACCATCACAGATGACAAGGAAAAAGGGATCATCGAACACCCTTGTTAATTTCTTTTTCTCCTTTGATCAGTGGGCTTTTTTTTGCTAGTTAATTGTGTATGCTCAGTTCAGTTGGGTGAGAATGAGGAGGCTTTGAGATTATATATGCAAGCTGTTAAGGGTCATTTCGGAAACAAGTCTTTGAAAACCAAGCCCAAAATTCCAATGCAAGAGTCCAAGGTATTTGGGCCAATTTCATATCCACATGCACCTGGGGCTCACTTTTAGGGCCTAATCCTTGACTAAGTGATGTCTATCAGCAAAGCCCACAGGCCCAAAATTCACACATCACTTTAAAGCTCCAAAGGGCTACAAGCTGCAACAGCAGCTTTGAGTTCATTCAGAAAAGAAATGATAAGTCCATTATTCCTTCACAATAGCAGAGACCTAGCCCACGAAGGCCCACTAGAAGAGAAAGGGAAGAGAGCCCAAGATTTCCTTTGTCTAACGCAAGGCCCGCGAAGCCATTGGTAAGGCTATTCAAATTATGTTACCGTTGCTCTATTATTCTCTTCTTCTCCTTCTAGCTTTCCTGCATAGAGTCTCTCTCAAAAAAAAGCTTTCCTGCATAGAGTAAATCAAACGGAATAGCAGACTTTGATTCCCAGCTATAAGCAGAAGGATCTCACCTTCTCCATGAAATCTAAAATCCATTTCTAATAGCATGCATTAGTCCCTTTCAACAAAAACTACTAAAAGCAATCTGGATTTTTGGCGGCATGCATTTGTCTTTCTCAATGCTAATCTTCATTCCACTTCCTGATGTCGCGGAAGCCTGAAGAAAAGCACACACGATGCTCTCTTAATGAAACAGAAACTAAACTATTAGTTTCTGATAGTAAACCTCGAATCCACGAGAGGTTTCCCTAAATCCACAAGGAGATAAAACTGGAATCCACCAGAAGAAAATTTGACAAAACTTCTGTGTTTATTGATATTAGTCTAATTTGCCTTCTGATGACTACAAAACATATAAAATACTGAGATAAACGTCTAACAACCCTAATTTGCACTAATTACGGGATTAGGTGACAAAATAATGAAATTTACCAAAAATGGAAAAATTGAGTTAAATGTAGAATCATAAACTACTGACCTTAAGGGTCGTCCCAAAACAGATGGAACCTTATTCTGACTTTTAAACTAAAAGTTATTAAGGAAAAATAAATATTACTATAAATAGCAAAAACACTGTTATCGGGGCCTTAATGAAGCAATTCGCCTAAATTTTGGCGATATTCATATTATGAATCTAGATCAGAACGCCGTTTCCCTTCAACCTGCCAAATTTCATGCAATTTCGACACTGTTATTCCGATGGCCCCTACTAGCACCCCCCTTTGTCTTGCGTTGTGACTTCCTGTGCCCCTGCTGCTCTAGGAAGGCATGTGCTGTCTGTTTTACATCAGTCCCCCCCACTTGAAAAGAACTCGACCCCGAGTTCCCACTATCTGGTTCATTAGGAGGATGATAATCATATAAGTCAGCAACATTGAAGGTAGAAGAAATGCTCATGTCTGGAGGAAGAGCAACCACATAAGCATTGTTGTTGATCTTCTTAGTAATCTGAAATGGCCCATACTTCTTGTCCTTCAATTTGTTGTAGGTACCAACAGGAAATCTCTCATTTCTAAGATAGACTAGCACTAAATCCCCAGCATTGAAGATCTTCTCACACCTCTTCTTATTAGCAGCTTCCTTGTACTTGGCATTTGTAGCTTCAAGTTTCTGCCTCACCTCCTCTTGCATGGCCTGAATACAGTCAGCCATATTCTCTGCTGCTTGACTCACTCCTGGAAGCTCAGGTAAAGGTACCAAGTTCAAAGCGTGTTTTGGGGGCACATAGTAGACGATGGCAAATGGAGACTTACCAATGCTTCTACTGACTGAGCTATTGTACATAAACTCTGCTTGGGACAATGCAAGATCCCACTGCTTAGGCTTCTCGCATGAGATACACCAGATCAGATTCCCCAAAGTGCGATTAACCACTTCTGTCTGACCATTAGTCTGTGGATAATTGGTGCTGCTGTAATTCAAGGAAGTGTCAAAATGCTTCCACAAAGTCCGCCAGAAGTGACTAATGAACTTGGTATCCCGATCAGAGGTGATGGACTTTGGCACTCCATGCAAACGCACAACTTCTTTAAAGAACAAATTGGCCACTTGAGTAGCATCTGAAGTCTTCTTGCATGCTATGAAATGAGACATCTTCGAGTACTTATCAACCATAACAAAAACAGAATCCATACCTCGCTAGGTTCAAGGAAGACCCAGTATAAAGTCCATAGACAGATCCTCTCATGGTGCTTGTGAAACTGGCAAAGACATGTATAAACCAGTATTCTGAGATTGACCCTTAGCAGTTTAGCAAATTGGACACTTCCTCACATGATTGCCAACATCCCTCTTGAGTTGTGACCAATAATACCTCTCTTCCACCAGTGCTATAGTCTTATCTCTGCCCATATGTCCACCCAAACCTCCACCATGCAGCTCCCTAATAATCTGCTCCCTTAATGAACTTTTAGGGATGCATAATTGGTTATCCCAAAAGAGGAAACCATCCTGGATGTACATACTATTGACAGCAGTATGAGTTTGTTGACATTTACCCCAAATATCACCAAAATCCTCATCATTCTCGTACTGCTCCTTGAGGTAATCAAACCCTACAACTTTAGTACGTAGGGTGGTCAACAAAGATGCTTGCCTACTGAGTGTGTCAGCCACCTTATTAGTGACACCAGACTTGTGCTTCAATGTGAAATGGAAGCGCTGTATATAAGCTACCCACCAAGCATGCATCTTGTTAATGCTAACTTGACTGTTGATGTGCTTCAATACCTGATGATTCGTATATAATACAAACTCCCTCTGAATCAAGTAGTGCTCCCAATGCTTAAGAGTTCGTACTACAGTAAAGAACTCCAGCTCATAGGCCGACCATTTACTTCGAGCTTCACAAACTTTCTCACTGAAGAATGCTACTGGTCTGTTGTCTTGTGAAAGAACAGCACCTATCTCGACCACAAATGCATCACACTCCACCTGAAACACTATCGAAGTTGGGCAATGCCAAAACCGGGGTTGTGCTCAACTTTTCCTTGATTAAGGCAAAGCTTTGTTTTGCCTCATTTCCCCATGAGAACCTCCCCTTCTTCAGACACTCAGTGATAGGGGCTACTATGCTACTAAAATCTCGAACAAACCTCCGATAGAAAGTTGCTAGCCCATGGAAGCTTCGCACATCACTCATTGTCTTTGGGGTTGGCCATTCTCTGACTGCACGGACCTTGTCCTCATCAACATGAATCCCATCCGCACTGACCACATATCCTAAGAATAGCAACTTATCAGTCAAGAAGCTGCACTTCTTCAAGTTGATATACAACTCATTGGCCTGCAACACCGCCAATACTTCTCACACATGATTATAGTGGGTTGCTTCTGTCTTACTATAAATCAAGATATCGTCAAAATAAACTACCACAAACTTTCCAATAAATGGTTTCAATACCTAATTCTTAAGTCTCATGAAAGTGCTGGGAGCATTGGACAATCCGAAAGGCAACACCATCCACTCATACAACCCCTCATTTGTCTTAAAAGCTGTCTTCCACTCATCTCCAGGTTGGATCCAAATCTGGTGATACCCACTCTTGAGATCCAGCTTGGTGTAACACTTGGACCCACTCAGCATATCAAACATGTCATCTAGTCGGGGAATGGGAAATCGATACCTGACTGTGATCTTGTTGATGGCTCGACTATCCACACACATACGCCAGCTCCCATCCTTCTTCGGTGTTAACAATGCCGGTACTGCACATGGACTCGTACTCTCCCTAATCTGCCCCTTGCTCAAAAGCTCATCCACCTACCCCAGTAGAATTTGACCCTCTTGAGGATTCATCCTGTAATGTGGCAGATTTGGTAGACTAGCTCCAGGAGCTAAATCAATGCAATGCTAGATGTCGCGCATTGGTGGTAAACCTACAGGCAACTCTTCTGGAAAAATCTCTTCAAACTCCT
The DNA here is from genome assembly GCA_030021035.2 of Notholithocarpus densiflorus. NCBI lineage: Eukaryota > Viridiplantae > Streptophyta > Magnoliopsida > Fagales > Fagaceae > Notholithocarpus > Notholithocarpus densiflorus. The sequence continues at coordinate 2,628,313 of JARYZH020000040.1, forward strand.
TGATCAATGGTTGAATTGCCTCAGGTATCTCAGTAACCTTCTTTGGCTCACCATCTGTCACCACTACAGTATATACCTATTTCAACTTCTTACACTCCCTGTCAAACTCATCTTCATTGTTCACTATGAGGAGTACTGGCTTCCCCTTCACTTTAGAAGCTTTGGGTATACTGCCTTCTTTAATAGGACCAAGAACAATTTTTCTGCCATTTTTAAAAAACACATACACATTATCCTTACACCTATGAGTAGCATCTACATCATATTGCCAAGGTATTCCCAGTATTAAATGACTTGTATCCATTTCAACAACATCACAAACTACTTCATCTACATAACATTTACCCATAGAAAAAGTAACACGACATTGTTGAGTAACAGGAGTTTCCGTACCTTTCTTGATCCAACCTATCTTGTACGGAGAGGGATGCTTTTCTGTTTTCAGTCCCAGCTTGGTAACCAAACTCTTCGACGCAATGTTCTCTACACTGCCACTGTCAATGATCAAATCACAGACCCTCTTATTGATGGTGCATTGTGCTCGGAAGATCTCATTCCGCTGATCACTGTATTCCACCCTTGGTGTGAGCAACAACCTCTAAATCACCAAAGACCGCCCTAATGGCACGCCTTCCTCATCCTCTTGGACCTCATTGGGATCATAGGCAGACGGATCAACATCATTATACACCTCTTCACCCTCCTGTTCACCTTCTACCTCGCCCTCTTCTGCCACCACCAGATTCACTGCGGCTCGCATAGGGCAAGTACTAGATTGATGTCCTAGTTCTCCTTACCTGTAGCACTTATTCCCAGTTGGTTTAGCATAGGGGTTAGTGTTCGCTATCGGCTGGGCTGCGGAACCTGCTACTGCCACTTTAGATTGGTTGACACCACTATTCTCCCTAACTATGGGTTGTGATCGTGGTGTAAACATGGGCTGTTTACCTTTGTTGGCAGTGGAACTAGAGGACTCCGAACTGCGGTTGGAAAACTTCGAACTTGCCCTAAGATGCTGATATTCTATTTTCTTGGATATGGTTACAGCCTCATTCAAAGTATATAGGGTTTGTAAGGATACCTAATCTCAGATGGAAACTCGCAACTTGTGTACAAATCTGGATATCCGTTGATCTTCAGTTTCCTCCAAATCATTGCGATTTGCCAATCTGTCAAACTCCTCCATGTACTTATTAGCTGTTCGAGTACCCTGCCTACAATCTTGGTACTGTTTGAACAACTCCTGCTGGTAATCTGGTGGTAAGAACCGATCTGCCATTAATCTTTTCATTCTCCTCCATGATCGTATTGGAAGCTTTCGTTCACAGGTACAGTTTAATTGAACACGATCCCACCAGGCAGATGCTCCTCCCTTCAATTTGTAGGCCACCAAACACATCTGTTTGTCATCTGTTGTACCCATATAATCGAAAAACTTTTCCACCTCACTGACCTAATCCAGATACTCTTCAATGGAGACATTACCATTAAAGGATGGTAACTTTACTTTCATCCGATAGTCCCTCTGCTCTTGATAATCTCGACCATTATCCCTTGCAGGACCACGATGATTTTCAAGGACTCTCTCTGCATACTCCTCGTCTTCACTGTTTTCTTCGTTGTAGTATTGCTGCCTGTTCCGGTTTGGACCACAATAGGGAGGGCCACGTGCTTGGTTATCACGTCGCTCTTCGTCATCGCGATTAGGGTTTCGGTTAAGCAAGGTGGCAAGCGCTTCTTGAATCTGGTCCAGAGTCTGCTGGGTTGAATCACGAAATTTTTGATTTTCATCACGAAAATCAAGGAACCCAACCTTAGTGAGGGTAAGTCAAGACTCTAATACCAACTGACCAGGGTAAGTCAAGACTCTAATACCAACTGATGTCGCAGAAGCCTGAAGAAAAGCACACACGATGCTCTCTTGATGGAGCAGAAACTAAACTGTTAGTTTCTGGTAGTAAACCTCAAATCCACGAGGGGTTTCCCTGAATCCACAAGGAAATAAAACTAGAATCCACCCGAAGAAAATTTGACAAAATGTCTGTGTTTATTGATAATAGTCTAATTTGCCTTCTAACGGCTATAAAACATATAAATACTGAGATAAACGTCTAAAAACCCTAATTCGCACTAATTACGCGATTAGGTGACAAAATACTGAAATTTACCAAAAATGGCAAAATTGAGTTAAATGTAGAATCATAAACTATTGACCTTAAAGGTCGTTCCAAAACAAATGAGACCTTATTCTGACTTTTAAACTAAAAGTTATTAAGGAAAAACAAATATTACTATAAATAGCAAAAACACTGTTATCGAGGCCTTAATGAAGGAATTCGCCTAAATTTTGGCGACATTCATGTCATGAATTTGGATCAGAACGCCGTTTCCCTTCAACCTGCCAAATTTCATGCAATTCCAACACTGTTACCCCGATGGCCCCTACTGGCACCCCCATTTGTCTTGCATTGTGACTTCTTGTGCCCCCTGCTGCTTTAGGAAGGCATGTGCTGTCTGTTCTACATTACTTCCACACAATCCAAATCTCTAACAACACAGAAGAATAATTCCTTTTTCATGAAATCTCATAAGTCCAACTCAGGCAGCAGAACCCATGATCCAAACCATGGGTTTACAACATGAATATAGTGAAAGGGAGGGGGATACGGTATAATAGGATGGGTTACCTTACAGCTATAGAGGCAGTGGTGGCTCCAAGAATTTTTCTTAAGGTGTTCCTTAAGAAGCATAAATTACACAATCTAATAAAAAGATAAATTTATATATTGACAACAACAACAATTAAAAAACACGCAAATGTATAAAGTTTACAATTGCCTTCTACTAGTTTTCATATTTTGAAATTGTTGCATGATAGTTTCATTATCAATGTTACAAGCTACATCTCTTTTAATGTACACAACCAAGCAATCATTCATCCACTAATCTCCCATTCGATTGCGCAGTTCATTCTTTATATATTTCATTGCTGACAAACTTTTTTCTATTGTTGCTGTAGCGACAGGAAATGTCAAAACTAACTTCACAAGCAAATAGACTAATGGATAAGTCTAAAGCTTCCTTATCTTCAATAACTTTTTAGCAACTTCACCAACTCCTTAAAGCTCTAAAAACAAGTCATTGCTGCGCATATCAAAAATGTAATTCTGAAATTGAGAGCCAAGTGCCAAGATATATGTCACAGGAAAATCAAATGGATAGAACTTTGCAAAACATATCAACTTTTCCTTATCAAAAGCCACAAATAAATTACTTGGATTCAAGCAAGCCATACAAAGTAGCAAATTGGTATTCGCCTCTGAAAAACAGTTGTTAAGCTCTTGAAGTTGCAAATCTATGACTATGTAGAATAGCTTAACATGATAATGATGTAAATTTGTATTTTGTTGAGTGTTGCGTCACGGCCTCCCACTAATTACAAATATTCCGTCCATGTTCAAGATAGGAATATCATGTGTGGTACAAAATGAAGACACTTCAGTCAATAAAGATATCTATTCATCATCTCTCATCACTTACAATCGTTACTTAAACACTTTAACAAGATCCATAGCATTTACTATATCTTTATTTATTTATTTGCAATGCTATTGACAACTCATTTGTAATCCCTAAAATGTTTTTCATCAAGTGTAGAGCAAAGACAAATTCAAAAGATAGAATTGACCTCATAATAGATCAGGCTTCAACTTTTTGATCGGAGAGGTCATCTACTTCAGTAATCTCAAGTACATCAACAACAGTAGAGAACATTAAAATCAAGTTGAGAATAGTCCCATAATACAATCCCCAACGTGTATCACCAAGACGTTTAAGATTTGTCTCTTGATTCAAACCTTGCCCACTTCTACATACACAATTTTCAAATTCTTCTTTAATTTTGACAAATATGCATCTCGAAGAGCATCTTCTCTCTTACAAGAGCCTCCAACAACAGTTACTAAATTACTAACCATATAAAAAAAATTCAGTAATGTTAATTTGATTTTTAGCAACGGCAACAAGAGTCAATTGAAGTTGATGAGCAAAACAATGGACATAAAATGCTGACTTATTCTCTTTCAAAATTAAAGTTTTGAGACCATTGATATCACCTTGCATATTACTAGCCCTGTCATAACCTTGCCTACGTAGTTTCGATAAACTCAAATTATGTTTACAAAGTAAACATTCAATAGCATATTTGAGTGACAAAGCGGTGGTACTTGCTACATGTACAACACCAAGGAATCGCTCTATAATAATTCCTTTTTTGTTCACATAACGAAGAACGAGAGCCATTTGCTCTTTCACTGAGATATCACGCGATGTATCAACTAATATTGAAAAGAACCCATTGTCAAGATCCTTGATGATAGCTTTGGATGTTTCATGTGCAATTGCTTTCACAATGTCTTTTTGAATTTCATGGTGGATAAGCTTGCAATTTTTAGGAGCTTTTTGCAACACTTCATTGATAGATTCATTGTGATCCACCAAAAATTGTAGAAGTTCAAGGAAATTTCCTTTATCACTTGAACCTTGAGATTCATCGTGACCATGAAAAGCTAATCCCCGGCATAAAAGGAATCTTATGCAATCAACTATTGCATTTAATTGAACCTGATATTCAATTTTATCTTGATTTGATTGCTTAACCAAAACACTTTGAATGTGTTGATTTTCCTTCATTAGATCTTCACTCTTCTTGACAACTTGGTTATGAGCACTATTAACTCGTCCATCATGGGATAATAACTTCTCTTTCTGATTCCAAAGTTTGAATCCTTTCGTTACAAAAGTCTCTCCTCCCCCTTGCTTACTAACATCTTGCCCAAATAGGTAGCAATATAAACAAAATACTGCATCCTTGTCTATACTGTTGGAAAAATATATGTTTGTAATGCATACAAAACATACGCAGCGGAAAATTAACGGATCTACATCATTCACAATTGATAACATGTACTATGTAAGTTTCAGAATTTAAGAACAAGAAAGTATACCTTGGTACAGTGAAATTCAAAAAAAAAAAGATTAGAAGTTCTTGGAAACACTTTTAATCTTCACTCCAATTCCACTTGATGCCCAAGAAGTGTGGTCTCTCAATCAGTTTCCAAGGAGAGAATAGGAGAGTGTCCAACTCTCTCATATAAAACCATTTCATTCTTTTATATAATCTTAATGAAAACCAATATGAAATTTTGTTTGTTTCTCTCCTTATATATATAATTGATTATCTAATTGGGCTACCCTTTTGGGCCGTTCCAATTGGGTTCTAGTATGTGGCTTGGAGTGGGACCAAAAGGGAACAAATAAGACTCTAGCTCTAATGGGCCTTGGGCTTTTCTGTCAACTCTTGACAAGTCCAAAGTTACCATTAATTTTATTCAATACCACTATAAGAATATAATTGTACTCTAGGCCTTATTAATAAATTATATCCCAAGACTTTATTATACATGCAACCCCTTCATTTAAATACTCGTAGTAATACAAAATCATGAATGTAGACTGCCACTTTGAAGATTACTACATCTTAATCCTTAAGTACCCGGTTTAATCCTTTACGTTATTCATCATATATTTATGAAATCAAATTTCATAAATATATAATGTTATTCATCATATATTTATGAAATCCAATTTCATAAATATATACTTTAGTAACTCCTTACTAAAGTGGTTGGGCCCAACACTTTGAATAACCAAACTCATTAAACTTATCTCAAGGGAATATTTTATATCTCCGTTAAAGGATTATGAATTCCATCTTGATAATATATATTCCATTAATACTAAATGCGACTGCCCAACATACAGAGGTTTTGATCGTGACTTATAAATCTTACTCCTGATATATCAAAGTAATCTACATTTCATGATTAGGTCCATTATTCTCTCAGGATTTAGAGTTGATGTAAATAGAAATTGTGAGATTTATTATTCATTTGACAGTCGTTAGCAGAATAATAAATCTCACAGCGGTCCAGTTCAATATGTCTTAACTCTTAAAACATATCAACATATCAACTAGAAGTCTCCACTTCCATGATCAAGACAAATCATCTTAGTTGATATGTTATAATCTTCGCAGATGAAACGCCCAATTTCATCACCGACTACAAACTAAAATTCTGAGTTTACAAAGAACTTGTGATTTATATTTTCTGTGACTAAATCACATACTATGCATCTCATGGACTAAGATAATGTCTCATTAGTTCATTTATAAATAGTCTCATATAATTAAACAATTTAATTATTTATGACATACTAATAAATTGGATTTTAAAGCATAAACTCCAACAATCTCCCACTTGCCCTCAAAGACAATTTACCATATATCCGACACTTATCTCATTTTAGAGTAATTCATAGTCACTCTTAAGGCAAGGTTTGGAAACAAGTTTCAGCCAAATTTATTGCAAAAATTATCTTTTCTACTACTACTTCTCACGTACTCATATCTCTCTAATGAAATGATACTTACACTTAATGTGTATCTTCACCACCTAGGATGAACACATATCTTGAAGTCCAACTTCTTGAATCACAATCAAAATACAAGTCAGTATTTGTACATCTAGTAACTATCAAAACTTCACTTTTGTGGATAAGCATATAATCCCTCATTCTCCTAAGATATTTGAGTATATGCTTTACTCCTACTAAATTAAGTGATATTTGATTCAATTGATATTTGCTTACCATGCCCACTGCAAAAAAGATATTTAGCCTAGTATATAGCATAGCATAAAGACTTCCTATCGATTTGATAAGGTATTAGGAACCGTCTTTATATGCTTTTCCTTTTATATGTTGTAGGACTATAGTATTTTGTAAAGGAACTTCAAACTTAAAAGGAAATAATCATTTCTTGAAGTATTACATGATATACTTGGCTAGAGTCTAATCTATTTAAGCAGTTTGAGATAGACCCAACATCCTAATTTCTGAATTATAACGAAATTTAATTCTTAGAATGTGACCAGTCTTTCCCAAGTACTTTATTTCAAACTGGATTAGACAACAAAAACTCTATTGATGACAATAACTCTACATCATTCTAAATGATTAGAATGTCATCAACATACATTAAGAGATTTATTATTCTATATAGCTTTACACACATAAGGCCTTTTAATGCTTGATCAAAATCAAACAATTTTATTTCTTGATCAAAAATGATATTTTATGATTCATATGCTTGCTTTAATCCATAAATGGAATTTAAGCAACTTGCACACTTAACACTACTGGTTCTTTGCTATGCACAAATCTAGTTACATCATATAGATGTCTTTCTCAAGATTACTACTAAAAGAAGCTTTCTTGATATCCATTGTCATATTTCATCCAAATGAAATATAATGAATAAGAGAATCTAGATAGAGTCAAACTTGGCTATTGGTGGAAAAAAATTTTCATAGTCGAACCATTTCTTTCTGAATAAATCTTTTCGCCACTAGTCTTGACTTTGAATGTTTACACCTTCTAATCTATCAATCTCATTTCCTTGTAGATCTATTTGAAAACAATAGGCTTAATGCCATTAGGCGCCTCTACAAGTTCTAGACTTTAAATAGAATCCAATTCTATTCACATAACCTTGATCCAGTAATCCATATTCATATTATCTATTGCCTCTACATAGGACCGAGGATTAAATTCATATCCTTGTGGAATGACTTCAAAAGTTTATTCAAAAAGTATGAATTTATTTGGTAATTGACAATCCTCCCACTTCGATATTGTACCGGTGTACTAGCTATATATCTAGAATAATGTCTTGTGGTGTATCTAATACAACCATCTCATTTCTAAATGTATTTTATAGTTGTCTTACAACAAATTCTAACATTTTGCTTCTAGAACATTTCTACGTTTAGCTTTAAGATCATTCACATAGTCATCATTAAGAAACTTTGTATTTGTACTTTACAAACACCTTATTTTCTTTATGACTACCAAAATAATCTTCTGCAATTCCTTTTAGATACCTATTATAAACACACATTTTTTTACCTTTTGATTTCAATTTGTCAGACTTCCTTTCTAGCACAAGTGCTGGACATCTCCAAAAGTGGAAGTATCATATACTAGGTTTTCACCCATTCCACAATTTGACAAATGTTCTAGGAACAAACTTTTAAAATCAATTTTAGAAAATGTACAATAATACATAGAGTATATCTCCAAAAGAAATAAGCAAATGGAAATACTTATCATGTATTTTACTATTTCTAAAACAGTCTTATTCCTCCTTCTTGTATGCGCAGACATAAAGAAGTCATTGAAACTATATTCCTTTACAATAAAGGAGCCCTAGATCATATTATCCTCTAAATAGAATTCATAGACTGGGATTATAACAAAATAATGGTTCTAAAAGCCCATCTTTCACCAATCTCGAATACCATTTAGATTAATAACATTTAGACATAAGTGCCGAAACATACAATACCAAATGATGAAAACTTTCTCTTTAAAAAGTAAAACATGTAAATTTTCATTTAGAAAATAATCATGGACAATACTTAGCTTTACCAAACTGGAAACACTTTCCTTTTGGTCATACTTTCGAGTCTAATTTCTTTACTAAAGTGGTTGGGCCCAACACTTTGAATAACCAAACCTATTAAACTTATCTCAAGAGAATATTTTATATCTCTATTAAGAGATTATGAATTCCATCTTGAGAATATATGTTCCATCAACACTAAATGCAGCTGCCTAACATATTGAGATTTTGATTGTGACTTATAGATCTCACTCCTGATATATCAAAGCAACCTACACTTCATGATTAGGTCCATTATTCTCTCAGGATTTAAAGTTGATGTAAATAGAAGTCGTGAGATTTATTATTCATTTGATAGTCGTTAGGAGAATAATAAATTTCACAGCAGTCTAGTTCAATATGTCTTAATTCTTAAAACATATCAACATATCAACTAGAAGTCTCCACTTTCATGATCAAGACAAATCATCTTAGTTAATATGTTATAGTCTTCGTAGATGAAACACCCAATTTCATCACCGACTACGAACTAAAATTCTGAGTTTACAAAGAACTTGTGATTTATATCTTCTGTGACTAAATCACATACTATGCATCTTATGGACTAAGATAATGTCCCATTAGTTCATTTATAGATAGTCTCATATAATTAAACAATTTAATTATTTATGATATGCCAATAAATTGGATTTTAATGCATAAACCCCAACATATACTATATTCCAACCAGATTTTATTTACATACCATTTGGATCTAAATTGACGGGGCTTTCTAGAAAAATCTGTTAGAGGGTAATCATGGTTTTGGAGAACAGGTTGACAAGGGCCTTTTTGTAAATAAAATCTTCTTATTTCGTCATGATTATTAGGATGATATCTTTTCTCGTAGCCTAAGATCTGAAGGAAGATTTTCTAAGTTAAAGTCAACACGAATTCGCTTAGAAGATGAAAATGAATCTTGCATAGGAAATGAATCTTGCACAAGAGATAAATCTTGGGTATATGGTTTTCTTATCAAATATTTGTCCATAATTCTAGCAAAAGAATAAACAATAAACTATAAGTTCATTTGAAATATTAATAAAATTATTAATTATTGTTCTTAGTTGTTTCATTGTTTTTCTTTACTAACTACTAGCAATCTAGCACACACCTCACTGTGCATTAGCACACACCCCACTGTACATTATCCACGGCTCAACCCACTGCCTAACATAATTTAATTTGTTTGTCTTTTATAATGTATTGATTAATAAAATTATTAATAATTATTGTTTAGTTACTTCATTATTTTTCTTTACTGACTACTAGCAGTCTAGCACACACCCCATGTGCATTATCCACAGCCCAACCTACTGCCTAACATAATTTAATTTTTTGTCTTTTATAATGTATTTGTCAGTTACTTTTATGCCTTTACTGCCTCTGCCTATCCACTTTTATGCCTTTATTGCCTCTACCTATCCACTTCCCCAATTCAAATATCTAACCCCACGGCCCCAGGGCCCCCATCCACCCCCCACTCAATAGACAAGAGTCAATCAACATTACACAAAACATTAAAGATATAAAACATTCACAACACACAAAATTCACAATACACAAAACAATAAACTCACAAACCCATAAAGTCAAAATGTCAAATAAAGTTATAAAGGCAATTAGACATAGAGAAACAGAGAGAGAATCTCATTTAAGCTCAAAGAGAAACAGAGAGAGAGCTCCACTCTCACTATCAAAGCACAGCAAAGCCAAAGATGAAAGATGAGATAGAGAAAAAGAGAGAAAAGTAGAGAACTGAAATATCTTGAGGCCTGAGGGGTGGCGCCACGGCACGCTACCGATGTTGATGTGCTCTGGGACAAGGGGCGGGGTGGGGTCTGTTGTTGTTGCTCGAGGGTCGAGGCCAACCACCAACGCAATCTCTTTCTCTTATCTCCGATCCGATCTCGCCGTCGCCAATGGCCCGATGTGCTCTGTTGCTGTTGCTGTTGTTGAGTTTGAGGCGGAGGCGCTAATGTGCTTGGTCGTTGATGAGGTTCTTTTTCCTTTAGGTTATTATTTCTGATTTCAGTTTTGTTTTACCATTTGATCAATTGACGTACACGTATTGGGTTTGGGTTGGGTTTTTTTTTTTTTTTTTTTTTGAGAATCCGTTTAGGTTGGGTATTTAGTTAATAAAAATTTAATTATTTTGATTTAAAAATCTGTTTGGGGTTAGTTTTGTTTAGGATTGATGTTGGGCTTTTTTTCCTTGGGGTGGGCTTGCTATATTACAATTTTTTTTTTTTTTCCAGATTTTAGTTCAATTTTTTTTTTTTTTTGGGCTTTTTCTTTTTGCTTGAAAGTAGAACAAATTATGGAACAAAATTTAATTTTATTGACATAAAACAAATTGAGGGTGTTCCCAAAATTTTTTTTGAAGGGTAGACATAAAATTTTTTAAATTATTATATATAATTTTTTTTTTTTTTTCAAGTTAGGGTGGTCCTAGGACCACCATGGCCTTAATGTGGCACCGCCCCTGTATAGAGGGCATGTGTTTCTCACCCATCGGCACATTGTGAGCTTGGAATAGGTGTAGGTGGGTTGAGGTATACTGTGCTGGGGTGTGTGGTTGTTGTCAATGCCTGAAGCACCAAGCTCCTGGTCAAGCAATGCAGTCAAAGCTTTAGATTCCCAGAACTTGGTTGAAGCTCCGAATCTCTAAAACAAACACGAATAATTGATGGTTGAAAAACCACTTTAGCCAGCCATTCTCAGAAAACTTATTTGGTATATGGAAATTAATTAGGAAATACAAACGGTGGAAAAGCAGGTTCAACACTCCTATTTCCGACGAGTAATCTGGGTTACTTAAAGAAGTGCTTCAGAAGCTTACTGTGTCTAGAGGACAACTCATTGGTCCAACTATTCACTCCTTCCCACTATAAAGGATGGGGTGAGGTTGAAGGAAATCAAAATAACCAGAGAGAGAAAACACACATCATTACAATAATTATAATTAATTAGAAAATCAGAGAAAGGTCATCATAGATACAAAACATTAGTAAATAAGAAGAGAATCATTCTCTAAAAGCAACTTCACTATTAGAAAACAACCAAGACACAGTTGTACTCTCCCTCTATCATCACCCTCATCTCTCTCTCTCTCTCTCTAAACTCAAATCATCATTCACATCAGTGGAAGCATGAGCAAACATGAACTAGTAAAAGAAAAGGAGCTCCATTAGCTGCTAGAAGTCACCTTTGTTTCCCTTGCAGCACATTTTTTAGAAAGTAGAAGCATCACTAGGTGAGCAAGTTCCAACTTTGGTTACATATATATGAGAGCAGGAGGGTTGTATCATGGATTAGTTTCAAACATAAAATAACAAATTCCTCAATTATGGAGGCAGAGTATGTAGCTTGTTATGACTATGTGTCGGGCAATTTGTTTGTAGAATTTTATCTCAAGGCTAGGTATTGTAGATAACATTGCGTGGCTGCTGAAGATATTTGTGATAATTCTACAATAGTTTCTTTTTCTGGGAACACTAGGAGCTCTTCTTGTTCCAAGCATATTGAGATTAATTACTTCTTTGCTAGAGAGGAAGTAATCAAGTCTCAGATTTGTGTTGAGCACATTTCCACAAAACATATGTTGCCTTATCCACTAACAAAAGGTTTAGCTACAAAAGTGTTTAAGGAGCATGTGACTCATATAAGTTTACTGGAGTTTTGTTGTATTGAGTTATTGGGAGTTTCGTGTGTATGTGCATGTTGTGAACACTATTTATCTTGTCATGTATATCATTGTGCCACATTTTGTTGATTATGGCATAAATATTATAATGCGAGACATTCATATTAAGTCTCAATGGGCTAGCTTCTTGTTGAATAGAGTGTGTTAATGATGTCTTTGTGTTATTTTTGTATCACACTTGCATTCTAATACCTATGTCATGTATTTGTTAGCACTTGATTATGTTTCATGGATCTCTTGTCGATGTATTGTTGATATAACTAGGTACTTGTAAACATATTGTGGACTGGGTTGTATTTTGAGATGTTTGCTCACATCTAATATTATTTGTTTTGATGACTTGTGTTGTCAAAGTGAGAGAATGTTATATTTATTTATTATTTTTATGTAGACTGACATAGTAAATGAAATATGTGAGTGCTGCCTCGCCATACATTAAAGCAACATACAATTTTACCTAAGCAACCAAAACATAACACTCATCGGACTCAATAAAGCAACAAAAATTTTTAGCAATGAACATTCCTATGCTACTATTGTCAAGCTCTGTTCATTGCCAAAACTAAAAGAAACAATTTTATTATTTTATTTTTGCATTTGACCTCTCTCTCTCTCTCTCTCCTCTTCATTTGAGTCTCTGTGGGTTGAGAGGAAGATAGAGACGAAGAAGTCTAAAAAGACCCCTAAACCTATGTGAAAGAAAATCCCCAACAACTTAGACCCTTTAGCAAATACAATGAAAATCCAACACTCACCACCTGCAAACCCACACACCATCAATTTTGTCTCAAAGCACTCATGTGGTTCCAATTTCATTGTCACACGCCATTGACCCGCAACCTTTTGGAGTACAATTTTATGGGTTTGAGACCCACGCACTGTCTATGTGCATCTTAGTAAAGAAGAGAGAGAGGTTCTTTGCTCATCGGATAAAGAAAGAGGCTTTGAGTTGAGAAGCCACCGCTGTGATGGCGGTGGCAAGTGATAGCGAATGGAGGTGGTGATGAGCTCGGAGAGAGAGAGAGAGAGAGAGAGATCTGCTGTGGGTTGACCGGAAGAAGAATTAAGGAGAGAAAAATAATTACTTAAAGATAGAGTTTTTTTATTTTTTTTTGAGAATAAACAACAGAATTTTATTCAATGAAAGAATAAATTTATACAAGAACAAGACAGCATCAAGGAGAGTCAAAGAAAACTGCACAAGCTATAAAGCTTTCCCACCACCTATCAAAAACAGCAGCTATATGCAAGGTTACATCAAGGAAAGCCAAAGAAAAACAAGACTATCTTACATACTCAAGACAAGCTTCCATAATTAGCTTCCAAATATTCTATAGTATGGGCTGCAGCAGACCTGGCTAGAAAAGAGGGGTCAGGACGTGAAGTACTGTAGTAAGTCTCATTCCGCTTATTCCAAATCATCCAGCTGATTGTGAAAAATATTGCAATCTCTGGGTCATTTTTCCTTTGCATAATTTGATCAGCCACATCCACAAATGAAAGATTTGTGCAATGAGACATGGTCCCCCTTAAGCATGTGGACTTCCAAACCATATTAGAATATGTACAGCTTAGCAAGATATGGTCTGTTGACTCCACCCCATCCTCACAACATTCACATCCAGCATCAAACAAAAATTTTCTTCTAGCTAGATTTGCTTTTGTAGGCAATATATCTCTACAAGCTCTCCAAATGAAAGTTTTCATTTTATTACATACCTTGGCTGCCCAAATCGCTTTCCAAATTTTATTGCACTGTGAGTAATTGGATGATTGGCCATGAGAAGATCTCAGTTGTTGAGTTTGTATCATCTTGTATGCACTTTTTACCGAATATTCACTCGTGTTTGTGTATGCCCAAGTTTGGATGTCTTGCACCGCTCTATTGCTCAAAGGGATGGATTTAATAACTTCAGCTTCATGCAAGAGGAATACATGATCAATCATGGATATGCGCCAAGATCTTGTAATTGGATCAATGAGGTTATCCACTTTGGCCATTGATGACATTGTGGAGCATGGGGTTACCACCTTGAATGATGGTGGAGTTGGAAGCCATTGGTGTTGCCAAATTCGAATTTTATTTCTGGTTCCTACTCGCCATCTCAACCCACTGTCCAAGACAAATTTGGCTGCCACTATACTTTTCCATGCAAAACTCCCTGAATTTGGTGAAGGAGCATCTAAGAAAGATATATTGGGAAAGTACTTTGATTTGTAGACTCGATAGAACAAGGAGTGTGTATAAAGATAGAGTATTAAGTCTGATGTAAAAGTAGCTACAATTGAATTAGTTCAAGTAACATTTTAGAAGAAATTTGACTAAAACACTGGTAGCAAGCATTCACATCCACTATCTTCAGACTATTCTATTTTACCATCTCAAAACCTACTTTATCAATTATACCATATCATTCTTTAACACACCCAACATCCCATCCTTTATTTTCCTATACAATATGTTAAAATAATATATCTACCCAATAAAATATATAATCCAAAATCCAACACATCTCTCAACCTCAATCTCACCACCGTGAACAAACCCAACACAACCATCCTTCAAACCCAACCACCCCACCACCTGCCAACCATTAACAACACCACCACCACCTGCCACCACCATCATCAACAACACAACCACCACCCAAACCCACCACCCCACCACTGCTGCACCACCCAAATCAACCCAGCAAATTCCCAACATAATCCACTGCCACCACCACCAATCCAAACACAACACAACTCATTGCCACCAAGCCAAACACCTACCACACTGGGACCAAAACCCACCCAAGAATCAAACCCATACCAAAACCCATCCAAGAATCAAACCCATAGAAAAAAAAAATTACAAATGATCAAACCCACTGAAATCTCCACCACTAATCTCCAACCTCCACCATAATCTCCATTGCAAACCCACTGCCACCAAGCCAAACCACCAATCAAATCATTGATCTCAACCCACATCAGCCACCACACACATAACACTAAAACCAAAAACCCACCATTGCCGATCTCCACAGCACCACAGGCCGATCTCCACGCCTCCACCACAGGCTGAACTCCAAGCATCATCTCCATGCCGATTTAAGAGAGAGGAAGTAGTGAGAGAGACCGAGACAAAGTGAGTGCAGAGAGAGAGGGAGGGAAGGAGGCTGGCTTGAGAAGAGAGAAAAGTAATTCAGGGAGAGTGAAAAGTGATTCAGAGAAAGAGAGAGAAGAAATTAATAAAATATGGGTTAACAAGTTTTACAAGTTGCTACAGTACTGTCATACATATCAGACGATACTGTAGCAGTATTACAAAAAATTTTGCAATTAGAAGACCGGCTGGAGCATCATTTTAAGAGTTTGATGGTAAATCAAACCTACATATCCCATTTGGCAGTTCCAATGGGAATGCTCTTATGTGTCTTTTATTTGTGGGCCTATAATGAGATGGGCCAATATTTTGCACACAAGGAGAAGCTCCTACCTCACCCTTCAAACATAACAATTAGACCATTTTGATTGTTATGCACTCTCTCTTCATATGTGGTCTAGGGTAGAAGGTAGTACTTTTCTCCTCTCACATACACCGAATTGATCTTGCAGCCACCATTATTTTCTAAATCAAACTCTTTTCTCTAAGACTTTAATGGATGGAGGTATGCAATTTCTTCTCTAACTAATCCTACATGCTATATTTTCATAAAGTATATTAGAGTAATTTTTAACAAGAAATTCATGCTTTTGGCTTCCTTCTCCATTAGTCTTGGTATGTGGAGCACAATCTTTAGGCTAGGGACCAAACAAATTGCATTTTGTATACTTCTTTGGAATCCAATGATACTTTATACCAACCACAAAACTCTATTTTCCAATTTAGAGCATATCACATTTTCCTCCATGAACAGAAAATGCCAACTTTCATCTTGGCACAAGATGGGCATTACATTAGTTAAGGGCTCATATGAATTATTGGGCATAGACCCAACCTTATTAATCTCATTGTGGAGTTTTTTTCACTGTAGGATCCTCCAACCCAGCAAACTCAACCAAATGTGCCACATCGAAATCCATGATAACCGATTCCTCAGTGTCCCTTTGAGTTTTCTTAACACATCCACACATGCACATCGCTCATCTTGCCCCTAAATAGGGTCTCCAACATCCCTTGTCGGTTAACATAGTAAATCTTCCTCAAAACGAAAGGACTCCAATAGTCCACCTACGAAGACACCCAAACTCATACCTAAATTCACAACATACTTGCTTGTTAACTTGTGAATGGATTATAAGAGTTACACATGGGACTACCAAGGGTAAGTTTTGTGCAAAAGTAGCTTGTGTGTAAGATGTGTGTAATAGACATGTGTAATAAACATTGCCCTTTTGGGGAAATGTTTCGCATATCATGAATTTTTGTGCAAAAGTGTTGTGTGTGCAAAGTGTGTTCAACAAGCATTTGTGTAATAAACATTTCCCTTTCCTAAAATTGTGAATTTAGGTACACTGATTACAAGGTGACTCTTAAGCATGTTGTGGATTTATCTTGAGTTTTCCATCCAATTTTTATCCTCAACACAACATTAGAGTCTTGAATACAATGTTCAGCTCCGACCATAGGGGCAGAACTATGCATGACATAGGGGGGCCATGGCCCACACAAAAAATTTTAAAAGTTGATTTATAGTGGGGTAAAAACAAGAAATATCATCTTTTTTTGTAAGACCTGCCCTCCCCCCCCCCCCCCCTCCTCCAAGAAAATAATTGCTCTCCCCCTATTTGTGACTTTTTCATGTCTATCTCTTACTCTCTCTCCTTCCCAATTTGACACCAATTCTTTTTGAGCTTTGACTTTTGTTTTTAGCTTTTTTTTAGAAGTTTCAACATCTTTTCCTAAAAGTTTTTACAACTTTCACTTCCCTTCCTATAACTTAAGGGTTTGTTTGGTTATGAGTCTGGAAAAGTGAGAAGATAAAAAATGGTGGGAGGATGAAAAAGTGGGGGATAGAAAATATTTAGTTTTCCCTTAATGTGTGTTTGGTTAGAGGAATGAAAATCTCTTTTGTGTGGTTGAGGAGAAAAGTGGGAGGATATTAAATGTAATTTATATAAATTTATTCTTATACCCCTTTACATAATATGTAAAATATATTTTCTTTGTACTCATTAAATAAGAAGAAAATATTAATTATTATTAATTAAAATTAATAAAATAAAATTATATATAATATAATATCTTTATTATTATTATTTTGTACTCATTATATTATTTTCTTTTGTTTTCTATATTATTAATAACAGAATTCCCTGTTTGGGTTTCATCATTTTACATAATAAAATATCTTCACACAAATTTTTAAACTCTCTAAAATACTCCTATCTTTTAGTTAAATAATTTTAAATTTAAAAACACAAACAGGTTAAAAGAGTAATTTACTATTTTTTTTTAAATCCTAAATTTTAGGTTTTTTCCTTATCTTCTCCAATCTGAATTACCATTTTTTTTTTTTAAATTCAAATTTTCAAACTTTTTATCAAAACTCACGTAGAAAAAGATTCTAAAAATTAAGACACTAACTCTATCTCACTTTTAAACATTATGAAACCCAAAATAAAAAAGTAAATAAAAAAGAGCCTCATCGCATGCCCAAAGCGCATGTGATAATGCTAGTTATATATAATATTATATATGTTACATTGTCAGATGAAAAAAAAAATTGGCAAGAACAAACCTGGACATGCTGTTGTTTCACGTGGTTGAGGTTGTGCAGAAGAAACAAAAGAGAAGCAAGGAGAGAGATATCTAATATGTCTTTCATGTGCTGGAGGAGTGTAGGTGAGACTCATTAAATTGGGGCAATTTGGTAATTGGGTAGGCAATAGGCTTTTCATGCCTATGATGGATTTTTTGTGGACCTGGGTGGAAAATGCCTTGGCCCCACCAAAAAAAAATCCTCTCGTTCTCTTCTTACCAAACACCCACTTCTATTTTCCCTCATTTATTTTCCATCCACCCTAGGACTGTCCACGAGTCGGTCCAAGTCGGTTTTGGCCTCAACCCGGACTTGACCCGCTTAGGTCGGGTGGAACAAGAATAGACCTGCAACTTACCACCGACCACCACGGGTTGAGTCAACCAGGATCAGGGAAGCAAATGATCGGTTCGGTTGAGTCTGATGATGAGTGATGGTGGGCAAAGGAGAAGATCTATCTTCATCGATCTGAGTTGAAGGCCGACTGGATCTACATTGAAGGCCGACTGGATCTAATGGAATATCGCCAGATTTGAGTAGATCAGAGCCTAATCTAACCAAGAATAGTCAGATTTGAGTAGATCTGAGTAAGATTTAATCAAATATCGCCGGATTTAAGCAAATCTGAGTGAAGGAGGATAGTAGATCTTGGCCGGATTTGAGTGAATCTGAACAAATACCACCAGATCTAAGCGAAGGAAGAGACCAAGCGTGGCCGGATCGGAGTTGAGGAACACTAGATCATCGCTGGATCTTGGTAATTTCGGCATTTTCTTTAGCATTTGTCGGTCAGATCGGGTGGCTTGGGTTTTAGAGACCGAAACCCGCCACTCGACTCGCCGGAGTCAGGTTTCAGAGGTTAAAACCCGTCACCGACCGCCGGAGGTGTCGGATTTGGCCGTGAGGGGTCGATTCCGATCGGGTTGGTCGGTTTGGCCAGGTCTCCGGGTTGTTTGGATAGCCCTAATCCACCCTATTCCACCTCCAACCAAACATACCCTAGAAGTCTTCTCTTTTGCTCAATGTTTTCTTGGCCTACCTGATGCTCTCCTTTACAAATATCTAATTTGGCTCTCTTCAATTCCTATCTTTAGCTTACCAAATAGCATTTAAAAGTGGTATGAAACTTTGAATAAAAAAATGGCATTGACAGCATAGTGTTTTTATTTGAAAGTACAAATTTTTTTTCTTTCTTTTTTTTGGTTAGCAAAGTACAGAACTAACCCCCTGAGAAGAGGGGGAAACAAATCGGAGACAGGCCTCCGTAGAAGAGTCAAATTTTTTTTTTTCTCAATTTTTCTCCCTTTCTGTTTCTATTTGTTTATCTTATAATTTATGGGGTTTTTTTTCTTTAATTTTTTCAACCAATGGGTAGGCTTTATTCACTATTTTTGTCTAGAATTCCATATTGGCTTTTACTCAAATTTGTGTGTTTGAAATTTGGAGAAGCAAATCTTGAAATTGATGAATGAGTGTGAAAATTCAAAATTGCTTATATGAGAGCCACTTCATAATTGTGATTGCAAATTTAATACTTTGGAATTAAAATTTTAAGACTTGAAAAAAATTATTAAAAAAAAAAAAACCATATTCATGAAGACGTATGTATGTATGAATGTATTTGATACTTAGAGTTTTTATTGAGTTACGAATTAATACGAGACTATAAAAGTATAAATCTATAATACACGTTTAGCTCCTCTAGTATTAACGGCACATTACAGAGTAACTATTCGATTCCACAATCTCAAGCTTTTCATGTTCTTATTTTCACAAAAACATGAGAAAAACTCACCTCCAATTCGGGGTTTCCATTTTCCACAGCTTCCACACCAACCGAAAAGCCCGAAACGAAATCCCACTTTCCCTATCACTCCTAAATCCTAATCTTTCTGCTTCTCGACTTGATACTTCAACTCCTCAACCCGAACCACGAGCTTGGTGACCGAGTACAAAAGCCAGTAAAAGAGCAGCGCCGAAGCGATCAAAATCCCATTCCTCTGGCTCTTCATGAGAGACTTATGGTGGCGAAGATGCTCTGCATGAGTGCAAGCATTAAGGGACACACATGAAGGTCTCATTTCGTACTTCCAGTAAATGTCCAAGAGCAAAAAGAGGCAGAATGGGATCACTGAGAAGAAGGGTTTGAGGAGAGCTTTGGTGACAGAGATGAGGCCCTTGCGGAGAGGGTCAAGGCCTGGGAGCGTCAGCAGGAGGATCATTATGGCCTCTGCAGCCGCAGCATAGCCTAGGACTACCCATTCTAGTGCCATTTTGAAGTTTTAACTTTTAAGGTAGAGAGAAGAAAAGGCGTAGTTGATTTTCTGGGAATGTAAGAGATTAGTGGGCAGTGGAGAGTGTTTGATGGGGGAGCTTGACTCAACTATGAAGGAATAGAGAGGGCTTTAATAAGGGAATGGGTTGTTGGAATTGCCGCGTTTTCTCTGACTTTGTGGGACTGTTATGTAAATGCAGGGAAAATGACTTTTTTCTTAGCACTGAAGGAATGCTTTTAGCAAGTGAGACTATAGGAAGAAGCAAGGAATTTTTGTCATGGATTTCTAAGTGTGAGAGCAAAGAAAACAAAAAGATTTTTTTTTATACGTGAGACATAAGCAAGAGACATAAAATTGGTGTTTTTTTTTTCTTTTTTTTAAGAAGAGGTTTTTGGGTGTTACAACCCCATAGAGTTGTTGAATTTGAACTGAGTGAAGATTTTAAGTGAGTTTACATAAATTCCTAAAAATAAATATTACTGTATTTGATGTGGATCTCAAGTTAGGCTTAAGCTAAAGAGAATATTGTAATTTATTTGATAATAACAAATACTGATTTTGGCTTGGTAATTTGGTGATAATATTTTTTGAAAATTGATTTAAAATGTTAGTTTATTTTCTTAATTCATACAACACTAGATTGGAATCCAACAAATATTATTAGAGTCCAAGGTGATGTAAGATAAGGTGGCAAAGTCATTATGGTCCCTTTCGCCAAAACGAGCAAGGACTAGTCTTTTTCACAATTGAAGCGAGGACGGGGTACATGTACTTGGAGCCCCTCACAAGTATAAATCGCACAAGGCAAGTTATAAAGCTCACACAAGCGATCCTGGAAAAAACTCATAGGCAAGGGGGAGTTAGTAGGACTTGTTCATTACCCACAGAGACGCAATGATTCACATGTGAGTGGGAAATTGTGAGGTATACACGTATGAGTGCAGTCCCACATTGAATAATAATTAAAAGTTGAAGTAGTTTATATAACATAGTTGGACCCAAACTTTTAGGCTTATGTTCTTAGGTTTAGTGTTGTTATATAGTGTTATATTAACCATTCAATTGGAGAATCCCCAAAATAAAGTCTCCTCAACAATAAACACCAAAAAATCACTTTCTAAATTTTGTAACTCTCAAATCATTATTATATGAGAGGCTTTGAATTAACTGTTTGATTTTCTGACAATTACTTTCTCATTCTAAGCAAATATATATATATATATATATATTTATATATAAATAGTGCTTTCTCTTGCTACCATATTGTTTTTTATTATCTTGGTAACCAACTTTGATTATCTGACAATTACTTTCTCATTCTAAGCAAATTTTTCTCTCTAAATAGAGCTTTCTTTTGTTACCATTTTGTTCATTGACTAAAAAATTAATTTATGAACAAGCTCTAAGTGAAACGCTGAATTTAATTAATAATTTCTTGCTTTTTTATACTTAGTTACTGCCCAAAAAAAGGAAAATGAATAATAAAGATGCACAAAGACTTCAAATTGAAACAATTTCATAAATTTGAGATTTTAATTGTTAAAATTAAAAACTCAAGTTTTTTTTTTTAGAGAGTTTCAACTTATGGCGTTCACTTATGATAATAGCTCTTTATTATCAGACCAAGACACCAATCGGTTTTTGATGTAGATGGGGATTAAACTTCAGATCTCTTATTCAATCGTCAAAGACTTATCAATTAATCCACTTCTTTTTCCATCCACCGAGGCACCAACACTACGTTTAGTAAGTTTATATATTATTATATATACGGTTTTTCATTTATTTATTATCAATAAGTTTATATATTACTCCTATTATATACACGGCTTTTCTTTTATTTGTTATCAATAATTTTTTATTTTGTTTTCTAATTAGTACACTATACACACCTATGTTTTTACTCCATTAGTATTCTACTAGCCTTAGGTTTCTCTTCACTTCCAAATTCTTTATTTACATACATTCTCTTTATATTATTATTTTAAAATTAATTAAAAATCTTAATCTCATTATAATTTAAAATCCTACATTAGTTAGACCTCTTTTAAGTTGATATATCATCTATGGAGTATTTTTTCTTTTTTCTTTTTTGGAGAAGAGAAACTCACGCCAATATATAAATCCCTGAATCCCTTGGACATGGTTGATTGAAGTTTGATTTTTTTTTTTTTTTTTTTTTGGGTTACCATTATGTTTTGATTTGGATAATTTGCACAATTACATCCTATCTTCGTGGTTTGTTTAAAAGCTTTTTGTTGCTTGCTTTTGTAAATGCTAGATGATGTACAATTTCATTTGAAATCATTTTTGTATATATTAAGACCTACATATAATACTTTTTTGTTGTATAATAATATTTATGTTTGCCCACAATATTGTTGAATACTTTGAAACTTGATTTTCTTAATTCATATTTTATTTTTTAAAAATTGTATAACACTATAAGACTATAACAGATTATAATATTTACCATTAAAAATAGATTTTATTTTTTAAACTGATTAAATGATTTTGAAATCTTTAGATAAGAATTTAAAGCATAAAAAATATAATTGTCTTTAGTTGGGATTCCGTATCCTTTAAAAGAAAGCGGAAAATTTTTTGAAATCATCATCGATTTTTATTTTTTATCACTATGGCTCATACTACACAAAATAGCAGTAAAAAACCTACAAAGAAACCTACAAATTATGAGTTCTAACACAAAATACAAAATACAAAAAAAAAAAAAAAAAAAAAAAAAAAAACCTAACTTCATAAATAATCAATTAGAATTTTTCTTTAGTTCCAAAACAAATACATTTATGACTTTCCCAAACCAAAATCTAAATATCCAAAGACTCAAAGCGAATCACAACCTTCACAAAATCCACAATGTCCGACTATAACATCAAAACCGTAAGCTTCCGTCACTAAATAAAAACCCAAGCCCCTTTCCTTGGTCAAAGCCTACTCATACAGGTTAGGATCAAAAAGTACTGCAATGTTAGAGTTATGTAGGTGTCGTTGAAAGCCTGCTAGTCAAGCCATACACAGGGATATTATTCATAGGGCAGTGGAGTATGCTCTTGTTGCTCAGAATACATAACCAGACAGCCACGGATTGAAAGAAATATTTGATGGGAGAGGCCTAATAGGGGTTGGTATAAGCTGAACATGGATGGCTCTTCATTAGGTAACCCTGGTATGGCTAGTGGAGGCGGCATTCTTCGGAGTGAGTTGGAGTACCTGGATAAAAGCTTTTACAAGGAAGATTGGGATAGCCACTAGCTTTGTTGCGGAGTTGTGGGCTCTTAGGGATGGTCTCAACATGTGTTTGAATATGCAAATTAGTGCTCTTGAAATTGATTTGGATGCAAAAGTAGTTGCTTATTTGATGTGTAATGCCGAAATCTTGAATACTGATAATGCTTTTATTGTGGCTGACTGCAGGCTTCTCATCTCCTAATTTCCTCAAGTCAAAGTGTCCCACTACTATCGTGAAGCTAACCGGTGCGCCGATGCTCTATCTAGATTAGGTTGCTCCCAAGTCCCTGATTTTATGTAACTCAATTCCCCTCCCCCTTGTATTTTGAATGTTTTTCTTTCTGACTTGTATAGGCTATCTCAAATGAGGCTCTGCCCTCTTTCTGATGTTTCTAGTTCTTTTTAGTTGAATGATATTCCCAGTTTACCAAAAAAAAAAAGGTTGAAGGTAAATGGTATCGTTTTTTGTCTTAGTGTATTTGAGATGGGATGGCATGAAGCCAAAGGTTGTGGGCATGTGTATATAAAGGAGTAGAAGTTAGAAGGGTCAATGGAAATGCAAAGAGATTTTTTGTGTGAGAAAGAGGAAAAGTCTTGAAACAACCAAATGAAACAAATAGTAGTCTTAAAACATTGAATAAAAAATGTAATAAAAATTAGTCTTGATACATTGAACCAAAAGAAATAAATAGTCCTTATTTTTAAATTTATTCTTATATCTGATGTGGCTTAAGAGTATTTCAATTCTTTCATAGAGTGTGCCACATGAAAGAACCTTATGCTCTTTCGCATGAAGTCTCTGCTTTTATATATATATTAATTAATATTGATATTGATTGATTGTATTTTGATCAAAGTTTTTACTAAATATGTAGTTGCAGGTTAGATGAAATATTGTATTAATGCTACAGGTATGTCTTATAAATAGAAATAGATTAATTTATTAGAGTATATTCCTAAAAATGAATTTCTTGATTATTTCTAAATACTTTGTTAAATGATTGTTGCAACATCACATGATTATTTTGATACTTTGTTAAATGATTGTTGCTGTTGACCTCACATGAATAACTATAGAATTATTTAGATTAAACTATTCACAATTTAGATATTTATTGCTAATATATCCGTACATCTCACGTTTAATTAAAAATTATATGTTCTACACTTCTATTATATGAGAACATTTTACTATTTAAATTTTTTGGTATGCATCAAGTGATTAGGTCTTTTTTTTGTATATTATTTTTTGCCAATATCATGAAAACATGCAAGTCTATAAGGACTTTCCCATTATATTTTGAATCTTAAATTTTAATGTCTTGCAAATTTAGTACATGTTAGCTATGATTTATGTTGATTCATATTGGTGGGTACAAATGCCCTAATATATGGTTTATACTCTATAACCTTTTCCTAGCAAGTTGGAGACTCAACTACTTCTCTCTCTCTCTCTCTCTCTCTCTCTCTCTCTCTCTCTCTCTCTCTCTCTCTATATATATATATATATGGGCATGCATAACCTTACCAAAAGGTATCACTTCTTAATTTTCATCATATCTAAATGCTAATGAAGCTATTTTCAATTTGGCATCTCCTTTTATATTAGTTATATAATTATCTACCATCTTCCATTCAATTAATTTTGGACTTATATATGATTTTTTTTAATAGAAAAACTTTACTTTAGTTTTATTATCTATTTTAATTTAATTTTTATTAAATAAATAAAATATTTTCTTTAGTTTATACATGATTCTTGATTAAGCCGTGCATTGCACGAGTATAATACTAGTTATATATATTATTTACAAACATTGTATAACTTTTACATAATGGTACACTACCTAATAAATTTTGACAGGGAAAATTAATTTAAACTCCAAATGCAAAGAACATTATTGTTTTTACAACCATTCAAACCATCTACAAAATTGCACAACCTGATATACAGCCACTACTCGTTGCAACTCAAATGCTAATTAAGTTGTGTTTTGTACGATGGAAAATGTTTTATGACCGTAAAATACTTTCAAGTGAAAATATTTTTTGGAAAATAAATTATTTTCAAGTGTTTGATTCCTAACAATATTATGAAAAACATATGACATCAGAGACCAGGAACGTTAGTGGGAGGAGTGATGGTGGTTGGGTGGCAGATAGTAGAGGGTGGGAGAAGGAGGTTTGGTTGATAAGTTTTGTATAAGGCTGAAAATGGTTTGCTGTTTTCCGTAAATTTTTTTCAATCATAAGTACTGTTATTTTACGGGCAAATAGAAAACAATTTCCAGTTGATCAACATTTACCGTTGCCTCAAACGCCTATAAATGCAGAAAATATTTTTCTAGAAATCAATTTCCACACAGAAGTCTAGTCTTGGGCAATACAGAGATCCATCATCCATGTTCCCACATCAATGGCATTGACATATATCGAATAAGCAATAGTAAGCATGTAAGAAGACGCAATAAGACCATGTCACAGTTCCCAAGACTTTTGAAGACAAAAAGGGAGGATGCAGGCAAAATTGATACATAACTTCGAGTCCCATTGTCTATTACAGTATAGCAAGCAGATAAAATCTTATCGGTTATCTGAGCCTAAAAAAATTCTGTAATTACGTTCTTTTTGTTTTCTGCAGGCACAAGGGTTATCGTTTCTTTTTTGTACAGATGTGCAGTCATCAGTCTTTCTAATCAAGGTAAATATACAAGTAATAATAAAAAATATAAAAATTGAAAACACCAATGAGGAATCTGGCTTGCTACCCCTCCACAATGATGAGGATGAGTCAAAGCTGACTGATGCAAACCCTTCTTCAGATCGTCTTTGCCTGTAAATGAGCAAAAGATTAAGATCCACAGGAAGAATAAGGGGCTGGGAAAGCTTGAACCCAATTCTGATAATGATGAATATAAGCGTAATTGAAAGAGAGTTACCCCGAGCACACACAATGGAGCTGTAGACAGTCAAGTGAAACTCAATCCACGAAATAATTTGTTCAAGGACTAATAGAGGACAAGCAAATTCAAGACTCGTTCTAGAACATATGATAATTGTATTTATCAATGTCATTGATTTTTTCACGATGAATCCTAGTTTTGAATACAAAGATCCTCATCATGCCTAATTATGGTTACAGGTTTCCCATTGA
This sequence comes from Notholithocarpus densiflorus, assembly GCA_030021035.2. NCBI lineage: Eukaryota > Viridiplantae > Streptophyta > Magnoliopsida > Fagales > Fagaceae > Notholithocarpus > Notholithocarpus densiflorus. Next base: position 2,655,008 of record JARYZH020000040.1, read on the forward strand.
CCTTCTGGGGGGTTGGGTGGGGAGGATGGGCATGAGAACTTCAATACTATTTTGTACCAATCTGAGTATTGGCAAGGCCTGAAAGAAAATGGTTATAGGCTTCAAGCAATAAATCATAAATCTTTCAAACAGATTAGAAAGGGTGGCTTATATGAATATTGCTTTTAGTCAGCCAACATAATCGTTTAGGGGTCATTTGGTTAGTGGAATCTTGAATTTCCAGGAAAACTCACATTCTTGGAATCTTGGATTTCCAGAATCAGATGCCTAAGAATGTGGGACTCCCATGTCTAGGTTTTTATGTAACATTCCACTCAAATCCTCAAGAAGATAAACATTCCCACATTTAGTAAAAAGCAAATCATTTTCAAGAATGATAACCCAAGTTTAAAAAGATAACAAACTCAAGACCCCTATTTTATTCACTAACTCATGCATGAGTGCGTATGTTTTTAGCATAACTTGCAGTCCCAAAAGAAGTAAAGATACTTTCAACATAGACATTCCTCGATCCCAATTAATAGATATCACTTGATTATCAAGCGACATAAATCAATTTTCAAGAAACAAATTAGCTTAGTATACTAGATCATAATTTTTTACAAGTATGTGGTACATCATAATTCTTTCTTATTTAAAACATGACTTTACTATTTATTGATGTCTCAATTCCAAACAATTTATCACTTTTCATTGATTAAATATACTTTTTGTGATTTACTTTCAACTTTTTTTTCACATCCAATTGGCAAGTCAAGCTAGGAATACATGGCAAGAAAGGCCAGTGAAACATACCCCAAGAAATTCTTAATTGATTTACACAAAGATGCAACACCTTTGATTCCTGGGCTTGAAGCATGGTTTTTAAGGTCTCTAATTTTATGTTTATCAAAATCACCATGCATTGTCCCTGAAAAAGGTAGAATAAAGCAGACATATAAAATTCTGAATGGACATTCAATATTAACTCACTTCAGCCATCCAATAAACATTCATCAGAATGTTCACCTACAATCTAATCTTAATCAGAAGGTCTTAATTTAAGAAATATGATGACATTACCATTTGTATTGGCAGAATCAGAATGGAGTCTGCTGGATGCTCTAAGTGAAGCTAATTCCTTAACAAGTGCACGTTCTGTATCACTGCCATCACTTTTTTATCAGTGGGAAAATTTATTAAAGAAAATTCAAAAAATCAAGAAGCCTCCCAAAATAGATGTGTTCTGAGATAGAAAACATCAAGAACAGTTTGTATCACTGCCATTACCACCATCCAACTAAATTTCAATTGGAAGGAAGCATCACAAGATAACAGAACAAAATAGGATTATGCAAGTAAAACTTTAACATGTAGATAAACAGCCACTTTATGCTTCCAGTAGGCTTCATATACATTGCAACTCAACATCATTCCTAAGGTAATTCTCAGTTTGACCTTAGCAGTTATATTAAGAAAATGAGTTTCTTCACAAGCTAAAGTCATTGGAGCTAAAAAGCAACTAGGTTTCTAGTTTTATTTAGTCTATTTAATCGACTTGCATTACAACATGCATTCTTTCCATATTTCCACCCAACATTTCTTGCATGAATATTGGTGATTTAGAAGGCCTTGTAAAGTGGATTTGTATTGATGATGGCATCAATCATCATAACATAGGCAACTTCTGAGAGACAGTGTTGACTGTATAGTTTGCAAAAGTGTTCCTTTGAAAATTTAAACACAACCTATAATTTGGTCATCTACTTTCTATTACTTATCCAAAAAAATGAAAGTGGTCATCTCCTTCTTTAAGAGAGGACAGCCACCTCGGATGAAGTATTGATAAAGATAATTCTTTACTATAACATAAAAAGATTAAATCAGATATTAAATAAATTTTTAATAATCAAATAGCATGATGGCATGTTCATTGTGTACAACTGAGGAGAAAAAGTACTAGGACCCAGCAGATAATATAAATAAGAGACATTGCAATTAATCAAGACTAATGAGTCCAGTGCCAATTTTTTGTTCAGAAGGAAATCAGCAATTTCAGTTTGACCACTATTCAATTATTTAATCACTGTAAAACAAATGTTCCAAAATGAAGGTATTTATTTGTATTTTTGCATTTTGCAATTTGATTTTGTCCACCATGGCCTGGCCATACATTCCGGTCAAAGCATTTGTATTGATCTTATTATTTTCTCACCTCCTCCTACCCATGCTGCATGTATATATCGTATGTATAAGTTATTGATAAATATATAATAAATAAAAAATACGAAAAGCCAATTGCCATTTTTGACCGAGCAGAGCATGGAGAACCTAGGGCTTTAATGTAGGAAGTTGATGTTTGGATAGTATTCACCAAGAAAAGGGGAGGAAAAAAAAAAAAGGAGGAATTTTGTGACTTTGCTGACACCTAGGCTCCAGTAATATGTTACTATTACTATTTTGTAGAACCTGCTACAAAATATTTTGCACTTGGTTAACTTATGATGCATCTGCTGGTAAGTTATCATTTTGAAACTACACGGCTTAATCCATCACTGATATCAATAAAAATCATTATTTAAAGGAAACTGCAAAGTGCAAGGCATTATGCACCTACAAAACAAAGCATAAGCATCAAGAAGATGTGACGGTGACAAAGAGAGTGAGGGGGGAACAAACAAACACGTGCACATACATATATGTTGGATAAGCTAGTATCAATGGGCACAGTTTCCAAAAGATAGCTCCTATTACCTCATTCATTATAATATATGAAATTTGCACAAAAACATATATAAACCATTAAAACATATACCACAGAAGAAATGTTTTTTTTCTATAAGTAATATAAAATTCAATAACAGAGTAGTAAAGAAAAAACAGAAAGAGAAAGAGAAAAAGATAAGGAATAATAATAATAATAATAAAATTACACAGGCCTAGAGATTATCGCCTGACAATCATCTAAAAAGTCCATGAAGGAAACCATGGAGAAAGAATAGGAGATGGAGCTCCACTCGTAAAGGGACTTCAAAAATAGGAAGTTAATATATGGTAATGATAACAATTCCCTCCAAAGTGCAATGATTTCTCTCGTTCCAAATGCACCACATGAGATATGAAGGAGTTGTTCCCCACACTTCCAAAGTACCTTTCCAAGACTCCAACGTAGCAAGTACAGAACTGGGCATTACCCAACTAACCCCATATATGCAGAGTAATACATCCCACAAATCCCTAGCAATAGAACAATGTAGAAGATGATCCACTGACTCTCCATTGGACTCACACATACAACACCAGTCTGCAATTGTAATTGTCCTCTTTCTTAAATTATCCATTGTCAAAACTTTTCCTAGTGCTGCAATCCAAATGAAGAAAGCAAGTCTAGGTGGGGTTCTAGCTTTCCAAATGAACTTCCAAGGAAATTGGGATGATCTGACATTCCCTAACTTAAGGGCTTTATAAAAGCATTTTACTTGAAATCCTTTCTTTGGTGATGGTAGCCACACCAATCTATGACCCCCCGTATGGGTGACATTCTGCATGTAGGTTATCTAAAAAATGTTCCAACGATTTACTCTCTCAATCTTGAGCTTCTCTAATGGAAAGCAACTTCCAATGTAACTGTCCATTAACCCACTCCGAATAGCCTGATACAAGGGCATCTCTATCTCTAGCAAATCTGAAAACTAAGGATACTTTTCTCTGAAACTTCCCTTGCTAGTCCAGTGATCCTTCCAAAACAAAACTTTAAAGCCCCCACCTCAATGTGTGTATAAGAGACAAATCTCTAACAACAATATCTGATATATTTCCACAAACCAACCTCATAAGGGACTTTGACAATACCTAAACACCAATTACCCATATCAGTACTATATTTACTATCTATCACTTTCTTCCAAAGTGAGTCCCTTTCTACCACATAACGCCACAACCATTTATCAAGTAAGGCTTACTTAAAAATCAAAAGTTTTCTAATACCAATACCCCCTTTTGAATTCAGGTACACATTTTAGACCAATTCACCAAATGGAATTTATGCTCACCACCAATATTACCCCAAAGCAACAGGTCAGGCCTTAATGCGAAGGCAAGTGCCTTCCACCAAAAGCGGGAGGTGGCGGGTTCAGGTCTGGAAATCAGCCTCTCCAAAAGAATTGGGGGTAAGGCTGCCTACCATCACCTCTCCTAGACCCTATAAAATTGAGAGCTTTGTGCACAGGGTACGACCAATACCACCATAGAATAAATCCCTCTGTATTTTTTCCAATTTATGGGCCACGCTAACCAGTATGGAAAACAAAGAGGAAGTAAGACGGGAGACTAGAGGGCACACTATTAATTAGTGTGAGGTGAACTATTTGTAAGATAAGTTTCTCCTAACACAGCAATGTCTATTCCATCTTCTCTAGGATGCCATTCCATATACTACTACCTTTGAAATGAGCCCCCAAGAGAGAGTCTCAAATATTTCATTGTGAGAGAAGAAACCCTACATCCCAAAGTGTTAGTCAGAACCCTTTTCACTGTGATCACCCATACAGGTACCAACTCAGATTTGGTCAGATTTAACCCAAGGCCAGAAAAAACCCTCAAAACATAACAAAATACATCTCATATGGCAGATTCAATTCATATTCACATAAAAAAAATCAGAGTATCAATAGAAAAAAAGCAAGTGCGATATTACCAGTCTCAATATTTCCCAAAGATACAGAACCTCCTACCATCACTCTAGACATCTATCCACTTAAATCCTTCAATACTACAATGAACAGCAATGGGGAAATAGGATGCAGAACTATACTGCTGTCAAAGACAGTTTACCACACCTTTGTAACAAGTAAACCAAAATATCCCAGTTGACATGGTCATATGCCTTCTTCAGATCTACAGAGAGTTCTAGGGATTCCGAATTGTAAGCAACTATCCAAGGATTCATTAGCTATGAGCACTGAATCCATAAAATATCTACGTTCTATAAATGCATTTTGAATGTCTGAAATGATCTACCCTAAAACTTGTTTCAGCCTGTTTGCTAGACCTTGGCAAGAAGTTTGTAGACACCACAAAGGAGACTAATACATCTGAAATCTTTCAATTCAAAAGCACCATATATTATATGGTTAATAACTAATTCACTATAAAACAACTTAAACAAATAGTTAAAGCTGGACATACAAAGCATATGCTCATGAGTTGAGACGAAAAAGCTGCTTCAATGATAAGTTTAGTTTAACATGTTATGAAAGAAGTACATATCGATTTAAAGTCAAATACTGTCCAAGCCAAACTAATGTATAAAATTTTGAAGTGTAAATAGTGAAAGGACACCGACCTGATATCTTTTGGGATCAGAACATTCACGATAAAGTGATGATCACCTCTAAAAGAAGGTTTATTGATGTTTGGAACGCCCATGCGTGACATTTTAACTCTCTCTCCAGGCTGAATCCCAGAAGGAATTTGAAGATCTCTCATACCCTCAACAGTTTCTACCTGAAGTTACTTCAAGATTTCTATGTCAAACGTGTATTCATATTTTGGGCACACCAGTACCAATAGCCATAGTGCTCTGGAAAATACTACAAAGATTCATGCTTATCCGGAGCATCCCACAATTCAAGGATAACAGAAAGTAGGAAAGACAATGCATTATCATACAGAAGCCATGCGTACTATTGAAGAAATGTAGAGAAGAAATCAACTTTAAAAAAAATTAACAATAAAAGAATGGATCCTACTCCAATGGATATTAGAAGTAAATATCACAATCTGCACACTTACTGGTTGGCTGAAATAAGCCTTTCTTCTTCCTCTATAACAGTTGGGCCTTTTTTTTTTTATAGGAACAATAAGTCACTTCAATTTCTCCATTTCATGTAGTAAAAGTTACCATTATCTAAAAATAAAAATATACTGGACACAACTCTGCATTTTAGTCTATTACTTTGAATCTCTACAATAATATGGCACAGTGACACCATAAATTTCCAATACAACACAGTGTAAGCAACTTATTTCAGTTGACGTTAAGCAGTAAAAGAAGATGATATGTGACAGTTTAAATAACAATGGAAAAAGATGTTAAAAAATTAAATATTTAGCTAAAAGGTGAAGTTTGCTCCACTTTGTTGGAATATCAAATACCAAGTAGGCCTATAAGGTAAAAAGTAGGAGGTACTCCTTTCCCTTTCCTTAAATATGCCTCATGGCCGGTGAAGGCAAGATTTGATCTAATCTAGGTATCCAATGCGAGACCAAGATACTTCACCAATTGAACAACAAGCACCTTAAGTTTGCTACACCTAATTCTACTTAAAGGTCTACTACTTGGATAGCCCTATTGGCAGCCTCATAAAGTGATAATATAACAGCAAATGGCTGATTCTTTCATACCATTGTGATCATTTTAACATAACACACTAGGGGCATTAAAGCATGGTGACTAAAACATACTTCACCAATTGAACAACGAGCACCTTAAGTTTGCTACACCTAATTCTACTTAAATGTCTACAACTTGGATAGCCCTATTGGCAGCCTCATAAAGTGATAATATAACAGCAAATGGCTGATTCTTTCATATCATTGTGATCATTTTAACATAACACACCAGGGGCATTAAAGCATGGTGACTAAAACCATACAACTACCTAACGCAGGATGGTTTCTGTTAAGATTAAAATTCTCTGACTGATAGGGTTTCTAATCTTCCCTAACATGTATTTTATTGCCCTTGAAAATTCATTAATGTGTAATTAGAAGTATGCCTTTATGAGTGGAAAAATAAAATAATAATAATAATAATACATTTAAACCTAATTATGTATTCGACCACTCCCCCTCAAGCTGATGCAAAGATATTTCTCATGCCCAGCTTGCTTTAAATAGTACGAAAAACTCTACTTGAAACTCCTTCAGTTAAGACGTCAACTAGTTGGTTCCCAATTTTCACAACTTGAGTACAGATTACGCCATCATCTAGCTTACCCTTGATGAAGTGTCTATCAATTTCAACATGTTTGATTCTGTCATGTTGTACAAGATTATGAGCAATATCAATTGCTACCTTGTTGTTGCAATAAAATCACATAGTTTCCATAGCATTAAACCCCAATTATTTCAACATCATCTTCACCCAAAGAAGCTCACAAATCCCATAAGCCATAGCTCAAAATTTGGTCTCTGCACTCAATCTAGCTACAACTACCTGTTTCTTACTCCAAATGACCAAATTTCCTCCAAAAAAGGTACAGTATCCTGACGTAGATCTTCTATCAGTAATAAATCCATCCACATCAGTATAAGATTCCACTGATAAGTGACCATGGCAAGAAAAAAGCAATCCTCTGCCCAGAATTGATTTCACATGCCAAAAGAATATGGTGGGCAGCATCCATATGGGATTTTCGTGGTGCACGCAAGAATTGGCTAACCACACTGAAGTAAGCAATATCAGGATGAGTGTGTGACAAATAGATCAATCTTCCAACTGAGCATCGGTATCTCCCTTTATCAGCTAGTACACCCCTCAGATCTTCATCAAATCTGTGATTCTATTCTATCATGGGTCTTACAGGCAAGCATTCCTATGTCTTCTAGGAGATCAAGAACATATTTCTAGTGAGATATAAATATACCTTGCTTGGACTCTGTTACTTCGATAACCAGAAAGTACTTCAAAACTCCGAGGTCTTTTATTTCAGATTCACTTCCTCAGGGTTATCACCTGTTACCAGTAAATCTGTCTTTTAATATTCCACTCCTCTTTCTCCCTCCAAACTTCCAAAAGCCAAGACTGTAGTTCTCTAATACTATTAGGGTTTCTATTCTTCCCTAACATATATTTTATTACTTTTAAATAGTTATTAATTTGCAAATTAAAAGTATGCCCTTATGAGTAGCAAAATAACAAAACCATACATTTAAACTAAATTATGTATTCCAATCATTTCAACTCCCATTTGCACTCCACCCCATTTACATTTCAACCTAGCCCATAATGGGAGTTTGTAGGATCCCTCATATCATCAATAAACCTAAAGTAGTGTTGTGAAGCAAGTTAACAACTCTTGCATGTAGAAAACCTATATAATTCACAAAATATCATTACAAATCATTACTTGTTTCTAACTCGAGCATCATCCAGGTGTATGGAAAGAATAGAATGGTTCATTCATGTAAGTGGACCCAAAAGGTTTGAACAACGAAATTGGCGCAGAAATGATTATATTGTTCACCCAATATCCTAGTCATTGACATGCTGTAAATCATGAATTTCCCAAACACTGAATTATTATCTCGATTTGCTAAGTATAAATATATTTTCAAAGTCATATATGGGGAAACTTATGGATTTCAATCAACATAAGTTTTTATATAAAGCAACCAAACAATGTAATCAACACTTTGGCATGCAGACTAAAAGTCGTCCTTGGCTGGTGATAAATCATAAATGTTAAATATAATGAAATCAGCACAAAAAACAAAAACAAAAACAAACAAACAAAATAAACTATTGTGAAGCAGAAAATCAATCACCATAAAACTTAGAAAAATGACAAAATTTGCTCCATGTCTAACAATAGTAGTAACTATTTTTACCTTTACTACAGTCCCAAGTATTGCCTCAGTATAGTCAATATTAATTTTTGAGTACAAATGAAGACCATCCCTCCAAATTCCATGCTTTTTATTTACATGGACGACCAAATAGAGATCACCAGCTATGGCCCTGTCAGAAAAATAAAATAAAATAAAAGGAAAGAAAGAAGGAAAAGGAGAAAGGGGGAAGGGGAGGGGGTGGAAGAGCCAAAGTATATTCAGTTGCTTTCATGATACCATATTTTCCCTTATGTTTGGAAGTTTAGAGGGAGAGAAGAGGAGAGGAGAGGATTGAAAAAGGGGAGTACCCCCCTCTTGCAATGTGGGCTTATGCTGCTGTATATTGTCTCCACTTACCAGGGACTTAAATTACACCCAAGTAACAAAAAATGACTAATTTAATATCATCCCTTGGGGCAAAATGAAATCAAGTTATGGAAGTAAACAGCCACAACTATGCCCTTTAAAACGCACGGGGGGGTGGGGGGCTTCATTTGCTTACACACCTTTTCTTATCAAGATTTCCCTCTCCTTGAATTTGCATTGTGGCTCCATCACTAACACCAGGTGGGATGACAATTTTCATATTACGCTTTGACTGCACTTGACCACTGCCACCACAGGATTGGCAATGATCAGTGACTATCTTGCCATCACCTCCACACTTTAAGCAAGTTGATACCTAAAAGTCATATAATAACATTCATGCAGCGTACTACATATGTCAACTATAGGAAGTGAATTAAAGAATAAATGGCAGGAGAAAGATTAAACGATCAGCCCATCCTTTTGTGCCTATAGTTGATAATATCAGCTCATATAGAACTTTTTGACATAAGAGAAAAGTAGCATTAACCTAATAAAAATCCATAACATAAACTGTAATTATTTAGCTATTTAATTATAAAAACAAGTTTTTATTAGAGTATACACATCATATCATAATACAAGCTAGCTCTATGACTATCTTCATTGCAAAACAACAGAAGTTCTAAAATTGTATTCTATGTCCTCACCAGTAATTTTTGGTTCTAATAGTTCATTTTACCTGCGACATTACTCCAAATGGCGTTCTCTCACTTTTCATTACCCCTCCTCTACCACCACATGCCGTACATGATTTTATGGAACTACTAGACTTCGCTCCTGTTCCGGCGCACTTATCACATGTCTCAGAACAAGGGACTTCTATTTCCTTCTGTCCACCAAAAATTGCTTCCTCAAAGCTCATATAAAGGTCATACCTGTATTAAATGTACTTTAGTATGAGTAAATTCTACATTTAAAGGGGCTCATAATCCAAGGATCGAAATATGGGTTAATGAATATGGAAAAAAGAAATTCCCAAGAGTGACAATTGTAAAGATACAAAATACATGCAAACTTTTCACTTATGTATATACATTATTGGAAAATATGGTTTTGGAAAGAAACCAGAAATTCACAAGTGAATTATAAAAATCCAGTAATCCCATATTAACATTTCAAATGCAAATTATGCTGCATGGAAAATTTCTTTTGCATCTCTGTGGCTATGCATAGCTGTACAGTGGATTTTGTTAGAAACATAGGTGTGTGGTTCTGAAATGGTAAGGCTGCATCTGTCAGTAATACTTGTAAAAACTAAATAAATAAAACAAACAAACAAACAATTAATTTCATTGGAAAAACATGAAGAAAGTAGCCTTTTAGTATATATGTAAAGTGCTATTAACTTCCCTTTCTCATTTTAATATCGAGTGGGGGGACTAATTTCATAGCTTCAAAAGCAACTCATATCAATTTTGCAGGCAGATAGTTACCGAATGTCAAGAGCCTGGTTTCCCCTGTTTCTAAAGTTGAAATTGATGCCTCCTTGTTCACCCATTCCTCCGAAAAGCCCATCGGACCCACCAAAGAATGCATCGAATATTACGGATGGATCCACCTAAAAACAAACAATAATAATTCAATGAAACAAGAAAAGATGCCTCGTGAATTACTTGAAATGAAGGGGAGGAGGGGGGGGATCAAAAATAAAAACCCTATATAAGAAAGTGTCAAAAGAGAACATATAAGCATATATCAGAGAACTATAATAATGTAATCAAGCAGATTTGCTTATTTGGACATTGTGGAAAGTGGAAGAGTTGCTTATGAACTTACCCCCTGTGAATAATTGCTTGACCCACCATTTTCCCCCTGTAAACCTGCCTCACCAAAGCGATCATATAAAGATCTTTTCTCATCATCTGATAGGACCTACACAGATGCTTTATTACAACATGAATGAAAACCGAAGGACAAAAAGATAATCCAACCGCATATAATAATTAAATTTTGTAAAAACTACACTTTAATCTACTTGATTCATCATCAATTCATACATCCCAGCAGGACAAAATTTATTGATCCCACATCAAGGACAAATTCAGAGTAACATAATGAATGGATGGATGGATGAAAAATTGATTCCCAAAAACAATGTTAACCACAGAAGCTCATCATCAAGATATGGTTCTAGGATGAGCAAATAGAAATGATTGCAGAAAAGGATTAAAATATATATATATATATATATATATATATATATATTGCAGAAAAAGCAGTATGTTAGGAGTAGAATTACCTCGTATGCAGCACTTATCTCTTTAAACTTCTCTTCTGCACCAGGACCCTTATTCAGATCTGGATGATACTGTTCCAAAGGAGTTTTTTTTTTTTTTTTTTTTTTTGATAAGTACAATTTAAAAAAAATATATATGAGAACTACTTTATGTTCACAATTATGAAAACAAAATAATTAAAGAATACAAAAAAATTACATGAGAGGTCCTAAAAGAGTTTTGGAAATCAAAAATGGAATGGCTTGAAGTACATCTCCATGTCGTTGATATAATTTTTTTAAAAGCAAAACCTAACTTGACAATCAGTGAATAGAAATGCAAACTATCCCAAATTAATTAATCTAGCGGTGCTACAAGCACCAAAAAAACCACATAATCTTTCACTCCCTTCCTACAAGCAATCACATCACCTGGGTCCCACTGCAATACAAATGTATGAAGGTAGTGAAAATTATGTGTAGGTTTTCGGTACCTATAGCACTTTAATTAAGCAGGGCTGGTGAAATGATGTGTGAACCATATCTTTGTCACAAGATTAAAAATAGCTTAACAAAGGTTCTAAGAGCTTAAATGGATAACAGCATGGAAAATCACATGTCCTAAGAGGATAACAACAACAATAATTCTAGAGTCACAAAAAATTTCACAATTGCTGAGGTGACAAGTTGTTAATCGTTATTAGTAGATAAAAAGTGATGTCAGTGATGTGCCCAGTTGAGAGAACCAATAAAAACTTACCATCTCAACTATTATGAAAATTTGTTATGTTTGCAGCATTACTCAAACAATAATGATACACGAAGAACAACCCTATTCTAAAAATAAATTGATTGATTTCCATGTAATGCTTCATTATGCATCTACCAAATTCCTTACGCATATTCCGTCGCGCTACATGAAATAAGTAACGCAAGAAATTCAACTACAATACTAAAGGAAGCACTAATTAACACTTAGTCAAAACACGAATTAGGCAAATACACATTGTAATGTTGGCAAAGTGATGGATAAGCTTAAAGAAAGGCACAAACCTTACGAGCGAGCTTTCTGTAAGAGGCTTTGATTTCTTGCAAAGTGGCATTGCGGCCGACTTTCAGAGTGGAGTAGTAGTCGGTTGATGCGGTGGCGCTGGCTCGGAGCGAAGCGCGGCGGAGTGGTGATCTCCTGCGGAGGAAACCACCGGAATTAGGGTTTGGAATTAGGAGGGTTTTGTTGAAGAAGGTGGAAGCACCGGAGCTGAGGGATGATGAAGTGTGGAATTTAAGGAATGAATTGGGGCGAAGTGCAGAAGAGTTGGGAAATGGAGGAGGGAAGGTGGAGATAGAGGAATGAGGAGCGTGGGTTATGGTTATGGGCATTGTTGGAAGTGGGAAGTGTGTTGACGAGGTCTGGTTTTTGATTGGGGTTTTAGTGGGGTTTATGTTTTGTTCTCTTGCGTTCTGTAACCAAAGGATTTTTTTTTCAAAATAACATTAATTTGCAAACAATTTTGTTAGTTAGTATCGTTTCCAAACTATTTAGGAAACTAACATCTCGAGTATTTGAGACTCAAGTTCACTGTAGCAAATCGAGTATCGCAAATCGAGTATCACAGACTCGATTTCTATGAAAATTCACATGGAAATCGAGTTTGTGGGACTCAAGTTCCATAAGAAAACCCAGAAATCAAAACTTAAAACACACAAACGTACACAAGCAAAAAACAAATATCAAACCCATAAAGACAAAAAACAAAGAGATCAAACCAAAGAGATCTTTCTAACGAAACCCAAACCACGAAGACAAAAACAACAAACTAGAGAGATCAAAATCAGGTGGTGGCGACGGTGATTGAAATCAAGCTCTCGGAGTCTTTGGGTGGGTTTTTTCATTCTTGTTGATTTTCTCTCTAGGTCTTGATCTATCACACTGGGTCTTGCTATGTTAAGGCTTCCCATGCTGTGTTAAGTTTTGATTTCTGGGTTTTGTGGAACTCGAGTTCGTAAGACTCGATTTCCACTTGAATTTTGATAGAAATCGAGTCTGTGATACTCAAGTTGCTACAGTAAACTCGACTATTCTATACTCGAGATGTTAGTTTCCTAAATAGTTTGGAAATAATGCTAACTAACAAAATTGTTTGAAAATTGGTGTTATTTTGAAAAAAATCCCGCAATCAAATGTGGACATTTATGTGCTATTTTGATAATGCCATTAAATTATTTACTATTGTTGTTGTTGTCGTTGCTTTTTTTTCTATGCGTTTTGAACTAACAATTTTTATCCTTTATTTATTTGTCTTTATGGAAGGAAAAAGTTTTTAGGTGTGCTTGTTGATGCCCACTTTGGCAAGGAGGCCCATTAATAGGAAGAAACCCAACAATATGGGAGGAAAAGAGTTAGTAAATTGAGAAGAAAACATTTAAACCTGAATGGCAAGAATAATAGACCATAGGCCTAAAAAATAGCAAAATGACCTCAAATAAAGCAAGTGGGCCCAAAGAAGCCTAAAGAAAGAAGTGGTAAACCCATGGGCATTATGAGAAATAGAAAGCAAGCAAGAATGGGCCAAAGAAACCCAAAGTAAAGAATTAAGTAAAAAAGGGGTTGGTGGAAAAGCCCATAAACCCCGAAAGTAAAGGATTGGTAATTTGGGCTAGGGAAGCCCAAAAGACTTAGCAAAAGCCCATGGGAATGAAGAATTGAAATGGGTCGAGGATGCCCAAAAGAATGAAATGGGCTAAGGAAACTCGGAAGCAATGAAATGGGCCAAGGAAGCCCAAAACAGCATAAGTACTAGCCCAATGATAATGCTAAACTACTGGAATTAAGCAAAAGGAAAGCATATAGCAGGCCCAAAAGAGGCCCAACAAGCACAAGTTAAATAATAGCATGGCAGGAATAATAGGATGGCATGACAAAAATATTAAACGACTCGCAAAGAGGGTAAGGAATGGATTAGAGAAGGAAAAGCCCACAAGCAAGCAAGGCCCAGCCCAAGAAAGAAGTAAGACATAAAGAATAAAAGTTCAAAGACTCATTCACGCCACAAGAGGTCAAGAACGAGTAGCAAAATGTGCAGACGAGCCTTCAGGTCATGGCAAACGCATGAACAGCAGACAAGCCATGGACACACATGGAAGTGGAGCACGCACAAGGCTTAGGCACTACCAACTTGTACCCAGTCAATACAGGAGTGGTGGACCATGGGTCAGAGGTAAGAGAGGGTATGGTCTAGCGATGGGTAGAAGGGGAAAGCCTATTCTGGGGTTCCCGCTCAAACTCTTTTGGAGGAAATGTCCTGCTGGGATGACATGCCACCCAAAAGAGGGAAAGATGAGTTGGAATAACTAGGTGCATGACATGAGGGATAGTGAGAGAGAATACCCACCCTAATCCAAATGGGAATGCCATGATGAACAAGAAAACAAAATAAGACTCTTTGTTTGGAAATGGGATGTGGCACGACCAGCACAGGTAAGTGGTGATGGTTGGGTAGCTAACAGACCAGTGGGTGGACTAGGAAGGACACCCACACCAGGACAAAAGTGGTTAAGGGGTAAAATAGTAAAAAACGACACGACAGGCAATATAAAAGGGGCCTCAGCCGTGCATGGGGGGGACAACGGAACAAGGGAGTGAAAGATAGAGCAGAAAACTTAGAAAGGAAAAAAGGAATTAGAAAGAAAAGAAAAACAGAGAGTAAGCAAGAGTGTGATAGTAGGCATGGACTAATAGGCTATTCCATTCTCTCCCTCTAAAAGCCTACCCTCTAGTAAGAATTAAGGAATTTGAGGATAAGCCATTTAGGCCCATTCTCTCAAAATGGGTAATTTCCGTGGCAGGATTTCCCTGTAAGATTGCTCATATTGAAAAGTGGTTCCCTTCCTGGACTTAACTCTGTAGAGAAATCAAGTATGGCAAACTGACCATTCTTCCTTTATTTTGTTGATTAAGCATTAGTGTGATTTCCTTTCTTTATTGTTATCATCTTATTTATGTTGCATTTATATTACTGCATTGCTTCTTCCTTTATTAAGATCTTCATTTAGTATAATATGTGTTCTGACTGACAGTAAGCATATTCTTTTTATTGTTGTCATATTACACCTACCTGCCATGACTTTTTTGTAACAGTTTCCTCTCGCCATGGGCATGTGACCAAGGTTTTAGTGAAGGGGCTTTAGTTTGTGCACAAGCTGGGTTAGGGTGTGTTGCAGTCAAGCCAGTCTCGACTCTCCTACCCAAAACCATTGGGCCATAGCATAGCAGGAGGTAGCCCAGCCTGCAATTGCGAAAAAGGCCCACCATAGTGCTCTGTTTGGTTGAATTTTTTTTTTTTTTTGAGAAAGTGTTTGGTTGAGTAGATAGAAAAATGAAATGATGAAAATTATTGCGCTGATATAAGAATTTTATTTTTCCAAATGATACTGTCAATTTGTTTTGCTTTCATCTAAATATATATATAATGTCCCTTTGTCTTCCTTTTTTTAATTCAAAGGATCTAAAGTTAAACATTTGAGATTTTGGAATTTAGGTGCTATCATTCTGCTATCTAGCTTTACCTAAATTATTATTATTATTATTATTATTTTACTTCGCAATATGTAACTAACATAGGCTATCGTATCAAAAAAAAAAAAAAAAAAAAAAAAAAAAAAAAAAAAACATAAGCTAAATACTATTGCACACTTGGTTGTTGCACACAACTGTACACACACAATTTGCATAACATTCGTGACTACTGTTCTATGCAATAACGGATATGAAATAAACATTGCTCATGTAACATAATGCTAAGCGATAAAGTCATAGAGCTGAAAAGTTACAAATTTTTTTTTGTATGCTTGTATTTTTTTATATATATAAATATATTACTTGGTGGTAGTAATTAATTTTGTTGATTAATCTTTTTAGTGCTATCAAGTAATATTTACCATTCCATAAAAAAAAAAGGTAATATTTACCACAAATGGCCCCCATAGTCCCTTACTACAATGAAACTCTCCCTGTTTTTACTACACATGGCATTTCGGTGAAGACATAAGCATAACAACTTTTTTTTACATAATTTTTTCTGGTTTTCTACGGGGTGTTTAGGCCAGCTTATGTGCACCTCACTTGGTGCGCGTAACCCAGAGCCTTACCCAGTGGTGGACAAACCGCTGGGCCGCACTTGGTGTTTACTTTTTTCTACATATGCTCATTCATGGACCATTCTTTTACGTTTACAAGAAAAGAATTGTATTTTTTTTTTCTTTCAAATCCCTCCTGTAGGGTGCTGCGCAAATCATCACGAAGTGAGGTTATAGTATTTTCTTGCAATCGAAAGTCTTCAGAACAAGCTACTTGGTCAGGCTAGAAGTTTGGTTGTATTCATTCCAATTATGGGTTAATTCTCTACAGAACTTGAATTTCCTTTCCATGACTCATTTTAAGGAAAAAAAAAAAAAAAAATTAACCGTAGATGCCAATAATTGATTTCAATTCTCCAGGACAAAATGTCATCGGGCTAATGAAATCTGTTGATTTTTGGAATATATTATAATATACACAAATGCATATTGGTAATCATATTCATACAATCATCATACAAGCTGTGCACTGGAGGACTTGTAGTTGTAGAACACAGTATCTTCTAGTACCTCCCCTGTACCCGAACTACTTTGCCATATTTGCCTGTTCAATGCTTGATTCATTTCATTTCAATCTTTCTGGTATGCAAACGACTTGACAACATACTCATTGCCTTTTTTTTAATTAAAAAAAAATATAATATAGCTTCTCTTTTATGGCAACTTCAGTTTACCAAATAAATGTAGTATTCCATGGACGAAAATTGAAAGAGATGGCATGCATCATTGCCTTTTTTTGTTGGTAATGGTTACCATGGCAAAATAGTCATAGCACATCCAAACGCCAACTCTTGTGCCCTAACTCAGCCGCACTACATCTACAATTCTGCATTCAAGAAGTTTTGCATTCAATTACCATGTGGCGGACTACTTCAACCTTAACGAGACATCATATAGCCTACTAGGTAGATTTATGAGAGTCATTTGGATCCGTGAGTAGATTTATGAGTCATTGCTAGCATGCATATAGACACACGTTTTTGTGAGGATAAAATCAACTAGTATCAATTCAGTTGAAAATGGACAAAATACCAGGACCTAAATTTTTGTTACAGAAACAAAATAGTTGATGTTAAAATGGGCATTAGAAGCAAGAACAGCCAGTTCTATTCTTCAATTGCACATGTGTTTTCTCTATTCTAGCTAATACTTCCTGATCTTGAACAAAGAACATCCTCATCTTCACGCAATCACCTTGTTTGTTCGTTGAAGCTCATCCATTAGTAGATGTGCCACAGATTTGTACCCCATCTCCCGAGCTTTGATGGCAGTACAATTGTAAGTAACTTTAGCAATAACTATGAGAAATATACTACACATTTAATAGTAGAAAATTAGACAAACCTCTGAATATTGCAATGCCAGTTGGAACCATCTTTCGCTTCCTTAGGCACAGTGAACTATCCAAAGCAAACATGAAAATCTTCAATCAGTCCATAAAAAAGGCTTATAAAATGATTCTGCAAAACCATTTGGATATGATCATATTGGCTAAAATGCGATGACAGACAGCAACAGATTGAGATGACTAATAATTGAAACTTGAAGGCAATTTTCATAGAGTGATTTTCGTACCTGTTACATATCCAATAAGGGTTAATTCCTTTTTCTTCCACACAATGTGGGCACATCCATTCTTTGTCCTTTCTCACCTCATCCATCTCTAACAAAGAATTAAAACATAAATGTTAAATGTAATTATTTCAAAGTCTCTCCTCTCTGCAAATACAAAGTAAATTATTTTGCAAGATCACCATAAAATTTTATAACCCCAGAGCCACCAACTTTTATTTCTTTTGCTTTTCCATCTCTTACAAAAAATATTCAACCAAGTACAGGTCAGTCACCTCATATCTGATGCTTCTAAGTGGAACAGAATGAGTCCACTCAGTCACAAGACATGAAACACAAAATTGGTGACTGCTTCATGTGTAAATTCAACTCATTACGATTGCATGATTTGTGGGGCTAATGTTATATCCATTGTTTTGTCAAGGGGGGGAAAAAAGCAAAGGATACTCGCTTTAGATAAAAGAGTTTCATTATAATGAACTTCTAAATTGTTTACTTTCATCTGATATATGAAACATTTTCCTTAATTCTTTATATTTGGGACTTACCTTCACCATACCTAACCATGAGACAGGCTCGACAGAGAACACCATTGCTAGAATGACAAGCTGAACAATCCGTCTTCCCTGATTGGAATATGTTCCAGGAATGTCAGAGCCATTGAATGGAATGTTTACTGTTTAGATTGCAGAAAGTGATTTCTGAAATAAAACTAACCTATGCATGGCTCATCCATATCAAGATCACTACATCTCTTGCAATCTTCTTCTCCACACAGTTTCTTTTGCCTGCAATTATGTATTTTTGGATTCACAATGACATTTAATCTCCAATCACCACTTCATTTTAAACAAAAATATACTGCAAAATTAAAACCAAGGGACACTAAATCCAAAACCAACTATGCAAAACAATTATCCTAATATTTCCAAAATGTCACAACAAATTTTGTAACTATAAATGACTTGCATTTTAACTCGGATGCTATTAAAGTCTCCATAAAAAAGTGCACAACCAAACACATGGTTAGTGCTTTTGAAAATAAATCAATAAATTAATTTAAATTGTCAGAAAACGAAATAGTCCACAACAATGAATAAGGGAACTAATTGAGACCCTATGAAAAAATTGAGGAGGCAGTTAAAATAACAGAACAAAATTGATTGAAAAAAGAGAAGTGAGATGGTTATCATGGTTATGTTAACCATATCAGAAAAATTCATCATCCATTATACAAAAATTAAACCTGCTAAAGTGGCTGCAAATTCCAAAGACGGATTCTAAATCTAACTCCATGTTGTACAATAACTCCAAAATATCCCGACAAATTTTGTAACTCTAGTGACTTGTTCATTTTAACACAGAACAACTAATTCTAATGACTTGTGTATTCCAAGTATTTCTAACACAAATTCAATTATATGTAAAAAAAAAAAAGTATACAACGAAACACATGCTAATTAATTTTGAACACTAATCAAAATTGATTGATAATGGAGAGACAGAGACTATAAGGACATAAACAAAACCTGCAGAAGTGGCAGCAAATTCCATAGACAGGGTCATAGAGACTGCCCCTTCCTTTGCTATCGCAGCGGTGGGCAGAATATTCCGGCGAAAGCTGAAGCTCCAAACCACCCAGTTTCACCAAAGGCATGTTGGCAGGCCTCCTCTCTTCACTACTAGGAGTAGTACAAAAACTCTCTTCACTTTCTTCTACACTCTCCTCTGAAACACCACCTACTTTCCCAACATTCCCGTTAATTAGTACAAAACAACCCAAATAGTTATATTACATTAACGACTCAAACTTCATTTTCTTTATAACAAAGAAATCTACGCACCTTCTTTTCCTCTCAAGCGATCAGACCTGCGCAAAGAAACGCGGTTCGGCCTCTTGTTGGCGGTGGCAGTTGAAGAATACTTTAAGCGATGATCGGAATGCTTTAAGCGATCCGAGCGACGTAATGGCATGAGTGTGTAGTCCTTTTTACTGTGTTTTCTAAGATTGGTGGGTTTTACAGACGAAGCGATTGAGCGGAGCTCGGAAGCAGTTTTGTGGAGTCCAAGTGAGGCCATGCGAGCCTGATTTTCCGAGATTCTTGCATTTCGGAGGTCTTCGTAATCACTTGTTCCAAGCCTTCCCATTGTTGTGGTTGGTTCAATCGAATGGGAAGATAAGCACGGATTCAGACAAAGTTCAATCGAATGAGAAGACGGTGCTGATTGGGTAATGTGGGCAAATCAAGTTTAAACTCGATTTTGATTGTGGGTTTTCTAACTTCGCAGGTTATCCTTGGGAGAATTCCCAACGGTCATGTATTTTAAATTTCAAATTTCGAAACGCTGATAGTGTGATTGGTTAATGTGTCTGTTTTTATTTTTGTTAGTAAATTTTTTTTTTTTTTTTTTTTGGCAAAAATACATTTTTATTCGTTACATTTTTTTTTTAGAAGTGTTACATGCACAGTATTTTCACAACAAATTATAGAGGTTAGTTGTTATTGGTTCAAATTTAAACATACTACTTAAATTACTTTTTTTTGTTATTGGTTCTAATTTGAACCTACAACTTAAATTACTTTTTTTGCTATACTGGACCACCAATAAAAATATGTCATTGTATAACATTTCTCTTACATTTTGGGTAAGTTTACAATTTTTTTGAGCTCTAATTTTGGTTTTTAAATATTTGAAATTATTTTTAATGTCATCCCTATTGTCATTTCAATGATAGAAATAACTTACATAAAAAACGGAGTGTGTTACTAGCACATTAAATCCTGACATGACCATTAAAATAATATTAAAAAATTTTATTTGGCATTTAAAAATATCAAGTAAGCATTTCAAATAAAATAAATAAAACCACACAAAAAATTTAATAAAAAATTTAATTAAAAAAAAACACACAAGCTAATTAAATTGTTTTTTTCTTTATATTATTTTGTCAAAAGAATATAGACTAACATGTTCTTCTGCAACTTGGTTGCCTATAAAATTTAAAAATCCAGATTTTGTTTTCTTTTCTTGCATTTTCTTAGCAACCAGATATGCAAAAACACGCACAAAATCCATATCCTTTACCAAAAACATTGGAACCTCTAGTAAATCAAACTCATAAATTTAGTAACAAACCCATCTCCAACAAACCGAGTAGTGATCTTCAATTGAGAAGTGTTGGGTTTTTGGCCATGGGTTGAGAGAGAGATTTTAATCTTAATTGTCAGTAGTTTAGGGATCTTGGGGTTTTGATTTGGGTTTTTGGGGTTTCTAAGGGTTTTTTTTTTTTTATATTTAATATAGTATTAGGTTGATTTTTGTGCCTTTCGCAATTAAAGATTAGTAAATTTGATTTTTGTGATGTTGTGTTTGGTTGCCAAGAAAGTTCAAGAAAAGTTGAAAAAGTTACTACAAATTGTTTTTCTCTATCTTTATAACTAAAAAAGTTTTTATTTTTTTCAATTTAAATTAAAATTGAGTAAATTTTTTTTTTTTTAATTTAGATGCTTGACATGACATTTTTTAAATGCAAAATAATTTCTTAAATATTTTTTTCATGGCCACGTCAGCATTTATTATTTCTGTTAGTATTTTTGTTCGTAACGGTAAGGACGATATTGAAAAAAAATTCAAAATTTTAGGGATCAAAATAGGAGTTCAAAAAAAGTGGAGACCAAACTGGTAGCTGGCCCAAAACGTAAGGACAAAAATATATTTTCACTTTTTTTTTTCCTACAACACATTGTTGGATGAGTGCTACTTTTATTATCCCTATGTTTTTAATTTTAATAGTTTTTTTAAGGAATTCTTTTTATAATTTTTTTTAAATGGAATTCTTAGTTAATCCAACAATATAGAAAAAGTGGGAAAGGGAAAATAGTAAGGGAATAAGGTAGCAATCCCAGTAGGCTGAAATGACAAGATTGATGGCCAACAAGCCCACAAGAATCAAAAGAGGTAAAGAGGGAGTAAATGAGCCGAGGAAGCCCAAGGAATGAAATAGTAAGCCCATGGGAACAATAAGAGGTAAAGAGGAAGTAAATGGGCTGGAGAAGCCCAGGAAATGAATTAGTAAATTCATTAGGTTGGCTTAAAGGTTAATAAGCCTGAAAAGTAATAAGAGGTAAGGATGTGGTAATTGGGCTGAGGAAGCCTAAAGGATCTAGCTAAAAGCCCATGGGAGTAAAAGAGGTAAAAAAGAAGTAAATGGGCCGAGGAAGCCTGAGGAATGAAATAGGCTGGCACAGCAAGAATGTTGGCCAATAAAGCCCAAAAGAGGTAAAGATGTGGAAACTGGGCTGGCACGGCAGGAGTATCAGCCTATAAGCCCACAAGTAACAAGAAATAAAAAAGAGAGGTAATGCTATAGCAGGCACGATGAAGTGGTATGGTAGGATTCATAGCCAAGAGGCCCACGGACATAGGAAAGAAAAGAACATGGGCTCGGCAGGAAGGTGAGGGCCTTCACCCAAGCAATGCCCAGTCCAAGGAAGGGACAAAAGGTAGGGACTATGAGCCCAAAAACCCACATATCCTTTACGCCACAAGAGATAAACACCAACCAGAACGTATAGCAGAATCAAACAAACACAGAGGCAGCAAAAATGGTGTGAAGGCCAGAAAGAAACAAATTCAGACAGAGTGGAGCATGCACAAAGGGCCAAGGCACCAACTACTTGTACCCAGCCAATACATGGGAGGTGGGCCACAGGTCAAGGGATTTAGAGGGTTTGGTCTAGCTATGGGGAGAAAGAGGGGGTCTATTTTGGGGTTCCCGCTCAAACTTCTTTGGAGAAGGATGTCCTGTTGGGATGGAATCTCACCCAAAAGAGGTAAAATGGGTTGGGACCACCTGATGTATGCTATAGAGGTAGGTAATGGAGAGACTTAATTTTTATCCAGATAAAAGTAGTGAAAAACAGAGAGAGATAAAAAAACAAGACAAGCAATTTTGTTTGGGAATGAGGAGTGGTGCAACCAACACGTTCAGAGCAATGGTAGTGGTTGAACAGTTGGTATGCCCGTGGGCAGTCTTGGAAGGACGCCCATAAGGAGCCAAAAGCAATTAAGGGGTAAAAGTGGTAAATCCTACCATGGTAGATAGTATAAAGAATGGTGGTTGTGAACAGTAAAAAGGGGGACGGAGAGGAACAAAAAAAAGGAGAAAAGGTAGAACAAAAGAAAAGAAAAGAAAAAGAAAAGAAAATACAAAAAAATCAAAGAAACATGAGTGGTAGGAATAGAGGCATACATCAATAGACTACTCATTTCTCTTCCTCTCGACAGATCCACTCTTTGGGAGATTGAGGATTAAAGCTTAAACCATTTAGGTCCTTCTTCCAAAGTGCGTAACTTCTATGGCAGAAGCCTTCTTTGAGGTTACTCACGTTGGGGATCAGTTCCCTTCTTGGTTTTCCATCTACTGAGAAGCTAAGCTTACTTTTATGGCAGACAAGTTTTTCTTTCATGCTTGCTGGGTGAATAGTTTATAGTTATTAAACTATCTGCTATAGTGTTATTTTACTGTTGTATTATCCCGCCATAACTTTATCAAGCCATTTTCCCTTATTTAAGTGTTAATGTTATTTGTTTAGTATTGTAGTTATTCTGCCGTATTGTATTCCTACTATAACATCTGTAATAGTTGTTTCTACTATGGACAAGCCGTACATTCAATGTCTTAGCCAGGACGCGTCCATATTGGGATGGTTCAACTTGTGCACAAACTGGCCTAAAGTGAGTTTCATTTAGGCCAGCCCCAACTTCTTACCTTAGATTTACAGGCTACAATGCAGTAGGAGAGACCCAAGCCCAACAACACAAAAGGCCCACCACATTTAAATTAACGACTTCACTTGGGAGTTGGGAAAAGATAGGGAAAGCAAATAGATACCTCGCAAGTTATGCCCCCAAGATCAAAGATGACATGAAATATGAGTACCGTGCCATCACAGATAGAATCAATGCCAGCCACGCCACACCAGCCTAACCAAGCAGAGGGTGCTAATGGAGCGGGGGTTGGGCCATAGCGACAACAAAGGAACCCTATTGACAATACTAACTTCTTCATTGAAGTATTGTAGTCCATACAACATTCCAAGCAGCAATTGATGGAGCAATGTGCCAACTGAAGGCGGATAAGAATAAGGAAAAGGGGAGCCAACATGACTCCAAGCATGTAGCAGACAAGGAAGAAACCCCTGTGGGCGGTGGCCTGCAGAACACAGAGCAGTATTTCGTCACGATGGCTGAAGTCGCAACATTGTTAGAGCAAGAAAGGGCCAAGGTGCCCAAAGAAAGGTTTTATGCACGAAAACCTACCTATCCACTGAGGATACTTAGCAAGCAGTATCCCGAGAGATATGAGCCGCGAATCTTCGCACAGTATGATGACAAAAGGGGAAGCGCTGTTGAGCACGTAAGTAAGTTTATTGACACTCTTGGTCCCTACGCAGCAGATGAGGACCTTTGCCTCCGAGAGTTCTCGAAGTCCTTATGTGACCGAGCATACACTTGGTACACTAGCTTGAAGCCAGGATCAATCGGAACGTGGGATGATATGGTAGACGTGTTCTACACCAAGTATTTCCACGGAGAAGAAATGGTAACGCTTGCAACTCTGCAAGGTACTAAGCAGAAAAGCGGTGAAGACTTAATAGAGTACATCAAAAGGTTCAAGGACATAGCCCTCGATTGCTATGACCACTGTGAGGAAAAGACGCTGGTGGAAATGTGCATGGGAAATATGATCATGGAATATAGAGCCGTCCTGGAAAACTTGGAAATTTCACAATTTGCGCTACTTTTGCAAAAGGCTAGGAAGATCGCCCAATTAGTTAGGCCTAGCTCTGACAAGCCCAAGGAGCAGATATCCACACCGCAGGCCATGACTGTGTCCACCGACGAGAAGAAAAGGAAGTTAGATGGAAGGGAGTACGAGAGCCCTCTGCTAATACCATGCACATCAAAGGAGCTGGATGTGCTCATAGACAAATTGATCACAGATGGAGTTTTCAAACCCAATCAAGTTTCCAGAGTGCTCACTGAAAAAGAATAGAGGGACCCACGTTTCTGCTGTCTATATAACTATGTGCAACATGCCACCGCAGAATGTTGGGCACTCCGTAGACTAATGCACCGCAAAATCAGAGAGGGAACCCTTGAGTTGTCCTAACCTGAAGTACAGAGAAACACACTCCCTAATTATAAAGGGAAGGGAGTAGCAGTAGTTGTCATTTGCGCAAATTCAGGAGAGGACGAAGAAGAAAGGCCGGATTCACCCGCCGCAGCCATTGCTACCTTACAAATGAGCTCCCGGTTCAAGAACTTGTTTGACCAACTGGAGCTTACAGCAAACGAACGAAGGATTGCCACGGAGACTTTGGTAAGCATCGCCTCAAGAGCAGAAGTAGAATGTCTTGCTACAGAAACCAGAGCTGACAAAGCTTTCCTGCAAGACACCAACAAGATTACTTTCAGCGATATAGACATGGAGGTGGGGTACTCAGACCACAGAAGGCCCCTCTACTTAGCAGCCTCCATAAACCAAATTCCCATTAAGAGAGCCTTGGTTGATACAGGCACTTCAGTAAATCTCATCCCACTTAGAACACTACAAGCAGCGGGAATTCCAGAAAGCAAGATTCAAGGATGCCCAATGGAAGTAACGGGGTTCGGAGGAAAAGGTGAGTATACCGCAGGCCACATACAATTATGGTTAAAGGTGGGTCCAATAGCCTCTTTGGCTCATTTTCATGTGGTAAAGACAGAAGTTTCCTATCATATACTACTGGGAAGACCATGGTTATTAGGGGTGTGCAGCCAACCCACCAAAACCGACCCGACCCAACCCACTAGGTTGGGTCAATTTTTAGGGCTTGGTGGGTTAGGTTGGGTTACAAAAATTTTTTTAATAGCAAGTTGGGTTGGGTTTGGGTCATAAAATTCCAAACCCGAACCAACCCACCCATATATTTAATATATAATTAAAATATATTATATAATTATTAAAAAATTTTAAATAACCAGCTCTTCCTCTAATCCTATATAGAAGCCAATATTAATGTATATTTTGTTTATCAACTCAGGTGGCAGGTGTAATATATTTTTTTCTGCTTAATTTAATAATAATAATTATTTAAAAAAGTTGTCCAACCCATGGATTCAACCGAACCCAACTAGACCCATGTGGGTTGGGTTAGGTTGGGTTGGACTTATGTGATGGGTTGGGTTGGGTTGGGTTGAATTTTTATAACCCACCATGGTGGGTTGGGTCAAAAAATCCCTTTAACCCAACCCAACCCAACCTATACACACCCCTAATGGTTGCACAAGCATCACCTAATTCCATCTACCTATCACTAGTGCATGAAAAAGAGATTGAATGGCAAGATGATACGGATAGTAGCAAACCCATCACCATTCGAGCAGACAGAGGCTCATCTAGTAGAAACCATGTTCTACGACGAATGGGAACTGTATGGAGAAAGTTCAGTATTCAGGCTGCAAGGCACATTTGTCCCAAGTGGGAGGACATCCAGGATGACCTAGAGCTTGACTTGAGAGAGTTACTGATGCGGAAGAAGAAAAAGAAAGAAGTGCCAACTTCGGAGCTAAGCAGTATGCCATGATGTGTCAGGGTCTGAACACCTAATGGCAGGATAGTATATAATTTATGAAGGTGAGCGGGGCCCACCTGCGGTATGCAAGGGGGTCCCGGAGAGGGGCCACAACATAAAAGCCTAGTATACTATGTGGCCCAAGATGGTTCGAGGGAAGAAAGTAACACGGAAAGTGAAAAGGAGATTGCGAAAGAAAATGACGTGTAAGTAATGGCAGAAGAAAAGCTAGAAGAGATTGACTTGGGCACGAAACCACAAAAGCCAAGACCAATTTCAATAAGTTAAAAGTTGTTAGAAGAAGAAAAGTCAAAATTGATCCTACTAGTAAAAGAATTCAGAGATGTTTTTGCATAGGACTACAGCGAGATGCCTAGGCTAGACCTAGGGCTAGTAGTACACACATTTAATGTGGATCTTGAGGCCAAGACAGTGGCTCAGCCTGCCAGGGTGTTTCACACAGAAATAGAGAAGCAGATAGTGAAGTGCAAAAATTTCTAGTGGCCAATATTATCAAACCTATCCAACACCCATGGTGGTTGTCCAACATTGTATCTGTGAAGAAGAAAAATGGACAAATACGGTGCTGTGTCAATTTCAAAAATCTTAATCGGGTCTGCCCTAAAGACGAGTTCCCATTACCCAACATGGACTTGCTGATAGATTCTGCTGCGGGAAATGCCATGTTTTCTTTTATGGACGAATTCAGCGGATATAATCATATTCGGATGGCATCGAAGGATGTAGAGAAAGCTGCTTTCGGGACAGCCATTGGAAACTTTTACTACACAGTGATGCCCTTTAGGCTAAAAAATGCAGGTGCAACTTATCAGTGCATGGTGACTGCCATATTCCATGACATAATGCACCAAGAACTTGAGGACTATGTGGACGACATAGTGGTGAAATCGAGAAGGCGAGAAGATCATGTCAAGGTATTAAGGTATTTGAAAGATGCAAACTTTTCAAGCTAAGAATGAACCCACTGAAATGCGCCTTTGGAGTGTCTGCCAGAAAATTTTTGGGATTTCTTGTTCACAGCAAAGGGATAGATGTAGACCCAGTTAAGGCAGTGGCAATAGCCACCATGAAGCCACCAGCCATAGTCAAGGAGTTTAAAAGCTTCCTAGGTACAGTCTCCTACATCAGGAGGTTTATCCCTAGTTTAGCATTAATCACTTCGGCATTTAAGAAATTACTAAAGAAAGGACAAGGCTTTAAGTGGGGGGAAGCACAGTAGATAGCTTCTTGGAAGCTATAGTAGATTATGATGAACCTCACCACAGTACAAGCCCCAGTCCGTAGAAAACCGTTACTGCTTTACCTTGCTTCAAGCTCGTCTTCCATTGAAGCTTTGATAGCCTAGGAGGACGGAGGCGGCATTGAATAATCAGTCTACTACATAAGCTGTGCCCTGAGGGAGGTGGAGACCCGTTATCCCAGAGCGGAAAGGGTATGCTTGGCAATCGTCTATGCGTCA
This sequence comes from Notholithocarpus densiflorus, assembly GCA_030021035.2. Classification (NCBI taxonomy): domain Eukaryota; kingdom Viridiplantae; phylum Streptophyta; class Magnoliopsida; order Fagales; family Fagaceae; genus Notholithocarpus; species Notholithocarpus densiflorus. The sequence continues at coordinate 2,682,993 of JARYZH020000040.1, forward strand.
CAAAGACTACGTTATTACTTCCGGGCTTACGAGGTACATTTGATGACGAATCCCCATGCGATTAAAGGTCTTCTCCAACAACCCATTCTGTCCAGTAGAATATGTCAATGGCTATTACAGCTATCACAGTATGACTTGAAGGCGAGAACACCCAAGGCGGTGAAAAGTCAGGCCATAGCAAACCTGTTGGCTCAATTTCCAAGAGAAGAGGAATTCCCGCTAGATGATGAGGTACTAGGAGAAGTGGCTACAACAAAAGTGGCTGAAGAATAGTGGATAATGAAGTTTGATGGTTCCTCTACAACAAACTCAAAAGGCACAGGAGTGGTCCTTTATCACAATGGTGAAGAGACCGTGGCACTCTCATTCAAATTGGAATTTCTGTGTTCAAACAATACATCGGAGTATGAGGCCTACTTGGCAGGGTTGGCAATAGCCCTCGAAATGGGTATCAAACACTTAAAGGTGGTGGGTGACTCCAATTTGGTAGTCTGCCAGGCCAAGGGGAGCTTTTCCTTAAAGGAACCAAGCCTAGCCCCGTATAGGACACTGGCTCAAAGAATGGAGGAAAAGTTTTGTACATTTGAAATAGAGCACACTTAGAGGAGCGAGAATCAATATGCAAATGCGTTGGCCGCGTTAGGCTCACAAATAGCCTTTGAAGGGAGTAGTACTAGAGTTGAGATTAACAAACGAAGGGAATCCATAATTGAAACACTCCAAGAAAGGTTTTTGGAGAAGCAAGGATGCGAGGAGGAATAAAGGGCTCCTATCAGGAAAGCCCTATTAAAGGAAGAAGACATTGCAGAATTGAAGACATTAAAGGACTATGTCCTGATGAAAGGGGAGCTGTATCGCAGAATGCCAGGAGGAATTTTGTCGAGATTTGTGGGACACGAAGAGGTCCAAAGAAAGCTGAAGGAGTGCACATTAGAACTTGTGGGTTCTGCGGCGAGATCAGCCTATATAGAAGACTGCAGAGAGCGGGTTTCTATTGGTCAAGTATAGGCAAGGATGTAGACTTAACCTAAACCCAATGCGAAGCCTACTACCTGGATGTAGACAGGGAAGAGAGCTATGCTGTGTTTACCACGGAGGATTGAAGAAGCCCGTTCATAGAATACTTGACAGAAGGCATCCTGACACAAAAGTATGGATAAAGGTATAAACTCAGGAAGCTAGTAACCCGCTATTTCCTACACAAGGGAATTATTTTTAAGAAGGGATATGATGGGGACCCACTACGGTGTTTAGGTCCAGAAGAAACTGGTGAAATGTTAAAGGAAGTGCACGCAAAAGAATGCGGAGAGCATTGATAATGCCTAAAAATGTATACTTGTTATATATTTATGTGGGCGTTATCTCCTTATTACTATGCTTAATTTGTATAAGTAAGCCATGATTTGAATTAGTTCCTATTATTTATCTTTACATAATTTCTTGAATAAGATGTCATTTATTGCGTGTAATTTTCTACTTTCAGGAAATCATGTGAAAAAGATGAGTTTACAGGAGTTTGTGAGAGAATGGAGGCCAAACTAGAATTAAAGAGGATCTAAAGGACCATGCTTAAATGTCTAAAGAGGTGCAGCTGGAGTGCTTGGGTTGTCTACCATGTTTGGAAGCTTCAAATAAGGAAAGAAATCAAAGAGGCAAAATCTGAAAAGGAAAAATCAGATTTGAGCACTGATCAGTGTTTTGAGCGTATCTCTCTTCTCAAAAATCCAATTGACACAAGGCCAGATGGGTTAGAACCGTGACTTGAACATCTACAACTTTCCAGTTTTGAGTTTGTCGAAATTCTCAATATTTTAAGGCTTAAATTAACTCACAAGTTACTGCTGTAAATCTGGATGAAAATTAAAATAGTAAAAGTTTTATTTTTCTTTGGGACACTTTAACGTAAGGGTTTTCGATGGAGGCTGTGGAGAACGAATTTTGGGGAGAAAAACCTTGTATTTTCCTTTCTCTAATGGCAGCCTAAACTCTTTGCTAGGGGTAGGGGTTATGTTTCTTCTATACGATATGAATATTCAATGTGATTCTTTCTAAGATTTTAGACAACAACATATTTGATTGTTCAATTAGATTTATTTTGATGTATTAGTTCTTCCATGCTTTCAATAAGTTCAATCATGTTTTTCTTATTGTTTAGATGCATTTTCAATATTTTCAAATAGAAATCACGTTTTAAAGTGAATGAGTTTTTCTGAAAACTATTCTAACCGCATTATTTATTTAGGTTATCATGCATTCTTGAATTGTCTCAGTTCAACCGAATCATAAGTTTTTAATTGCATAAGAACAATCAATTATGAAATATATATTTTCTTAGATCACAAAGAATTTCATATCGATATAGGGAAACACCTCGATGCCCTGGTATTTATATTATTGATTTAAATCAGTATTTATTATTATTATTCTTGTTAACAATCACCAAGCAAAAGTACTTTTCTTCTTCACCCAAATTGTTGTTTGATTATATTGTCTTTGAATTTACCCCGCTCCTTGTGGTTCGACCTCGGTACTCCGAGAATTATATTGCTACGATCTCTTGCACTTGGGAGTGAGAAAGAAATTTTGGCGCCATTGCCAGGGAGCTGCTGTGTGTTCAGAGGCAATTTTTGGGAGCAAAGCACAACCGGTGGGAAATTCTTTTATTGGTAACTTCGTTCCATTTTTTCCCTAATTTTGTTTTTTTATTTTTCTGTTTGTTTTTGTTTTATTTTATTTTATTTTATTGTGCATTCATTGTTGCATGACCATTTGGGTTATAACAAGAGAGGCAGATTAGAAAATTTTGAGACTTACTTTGGTAATCTTTTGACACACCTTTGCCTTCACCTTCTTCATCAATCATGGGTGACGAAACACATAATAATCATGATGAGAATAGAAGAATTATGTATGAATTGTTGCATCCTACACAAAATTTTGTTCCTTCATGCATCATGTTTCCACCTAATGCACCACATGTAGAACTGAAACAAGGTTTATTAGCAATACTTCCTGACTTTAGGGGACAAGAAAATGAAAATCTTTATGTCCATGTTAGAGCTTTTGAAGAGGTAATTAGTAGTTTCTATGCACAAAATGTTATTGAGACTGCTAAGTTACGTTTCTTTCCTTTTTCTCTTAAGGATAAGGCAAGAAGTTGGCTTTACACCTTGAAACCTAGGTCTATAGGTAATTAGAGGGAGATGGCCCAAGAGTTTTTTAAGAAAAATTTCCCTCCCCACAATGTCCAACAAGTAAAAAGAAGGATAGCTAGTTTTGTCCAAGGAGAAAATGAGACCTTATACCAAGCTTGGGAAACGTACAAAGATCTTTTCAATTTCTGTCCAACTCATGGGTATGAAGATTGGAGACTAGTTAGCTATTTTTATGAAGGACTTACACCTAGGGACCGACAGTTTGTTCAACTCTCATGCGGAGGGGACTTTTTACAAAAAGAACCCGAAGATGCAATGGATTATCTTGATGAGATAGTTGAAAACTCTAACACATGGACTGGACCTAGCCCTATGGACTCCACTGGTAGGACTAGAGCTAACACTACCACTTCTAGTGGAAGTGTTTTCAAGTTGAGGGAAGATGATAACATGAGTGCAAAAATCAACATGTTAACTAAAGAAATAGAGGCACTCAAAATGAAAGGAAGTAAGAATGTTAGTGCTGTCTTTAGAGAGGACCCAATGAAGGTATGTAAAATCTGTCATGAGATAAACCATGCTACAAATGAATGTGCATCACTTTCATCATTCTTAAATGTGCCAGAAGAACAAGTACATGCATTTAATTCATACTAGCCAAATAATTCTTCATATTCTAACAATTATAACCCAAATATGCGAAACCATCCATATTTGAGTTATATGAGTGACAATGTGTTGAATCCTCCTACTCCAAGGAATTTTAATTCACCACACGCATCATCATCATCTAGACCTTCCTTGGAGGATGCACTTAATACTTTCATTCGAAGGCAAAGTGAGCAAAATCAAAAGTTTGAATCCATGCTCACTAGGCTAGATGAAGAGGTAAGAGAGACCAAGAGTCATATAACTAGGCTTACAAATTCATTGAGTGGGATAGAGAGAGGGAAGCTTCCTTCTCAAACTCAACCCAATCCCATCAATCAAAATCTAAAAATTGGCTCTAAGGATAAACATGAGGAAGTAAAAGCTGTGACCATTTTGAGGAGTGGTAAAGAGATTGATAAAAGTTCTCCTTTAGTAACTAAGAAATCTAAGGAGACAGAGAAGGATGAAATTGAGTCACTTGGGCTTGATGACATTGAAAAATGCCTAATCCCTCCACCATTTCCATAAGCCTTAAAATGACCTAAGAAATTGGACACCACATATGAGATATTAGAGCATTTGCATCAAGTCAAGATAAATTTGCCATTATTGCATGTTATCAAGCAAGTGCCTGCATATGCCAAGGTAATTAAGGACCTATGCACTATCAAGAGAAAGCATCATGTGAAGAAGACCGCATTCCTAATAGAACAGGTAAGTGCAGTTATCCAACATAAGACCCCACCAAAGTATAAGGATCCAGGTTGTCCTACGATCTCTTGTACTATTGGAGATTACATCATGGAGCATGCATTGCTAGATCTTGAGGCAAGTGTTAATTTGATCCCTTTCAGTGTATATTAAAAACTTGGACTTGGTGAGTAAAAACCTACTTCAATAACTTTACAGTTGGCTGATCGCTCTGTAAGGGAGCCGAGAGGCATTGTTGAGGATGTGTTGGTGAAAATTGAACAATTTTATTATCCTATTGATTTTATTGTTCTAGATTACTAACTTGTTTTACATCCTAGTGTTCTTACCCCTATTATTTTGGGTAGACATTTTCTTGCCATAACTAATGCTTTAATTAATTGCAGGAATGGAATGATGCAACTCAATTTTGGTTCCATGACTTTGGAGCTAAACATATTTCATGTGGCTAAACAATCACATGAGGTTGATGACTGTGCTTATGTGAACCTCATTGGGGCGGTGGTTCAAGAAGAGTTTAATAAGAATTGTTTTTCTGATTCTCTTGAAACTCTTCTTAATAATTCTGTTGGTTCTTATGATTTAGAATGTGATATTCATGTATCAGAAAATTTTTCTATTTTGGATTCCTCACAGGTTTGGAAGAACAACAGATGATGACAGTTAATGAAGGATGGAAGCCTTGCTTGAGGAGCTACTTGAGAATGAAAAAAAGCTCATGCATTCAAGTGAAGAGGCATTACAGCTTGAGCTTAAGCCGTTGCACGGTGGTCTTAAATATGCATATTTTGGCACAGGTTAGCTAAAACCTAGGTGGGATGGCCATTTCATTGTAAACGAAGCGTTTAACCATGAAGCTGTAGTAGTTAAGGACCCTAGGGATGGTAGGATTTTGAAAGTAAACGGACAAAGGTTTAAACCATTCATAGGGGGAGTTATACCAGAGGAGGAGACTATGTCACTAGAGATCCTTGCCTATTGGGATGATACGTGAACTCTGAAAGAGCCTTATGAAGTTGTACCATATCTGTTTTAAGTTTCTTTTCTTTTTGCCTTCTGTTTTTGTTTTTGTTTTTTTGTTTTGTTATTTTTTTTGTGAGCTAACATTTGCAGGTGTGAAAGAAATTTCAAAAAAAAAAAAAAAAAAAAATTTAAATGCTTAAGGTAACTTCTTCCCTTTATACTTAAATTTATTTTGGCTTTGATACATTGAGGACAATGCAATATTTTAGTTGGGGGGAGAGGTCTACACATTTTGCTGCACCTTGCATGATTTTTTTATCTTTCTTTTTGGTTGCAACTTTTCAATTCTAAAAAAAAAAAAAAAAAAAAACCTTGAATTTGAATGTAGAAGAGTTATAAGCTTTATTTTTATATCATGTGATGGAATGAATAATGCTAAGTTGGTTATACTATTTGTTACATTAAGGCCCTTTCATGAAAAGCACATTTGGAAACTTTTGAGCACAATAGCCGGGTTAGCGAACGATAGGATGTTGTATATGCATGGATCATGAATAAGCTAGATATAAGCTGAAACGCAACCCATATAGAGAGTTCTTGAGCCTTACTTTTTCTTTGTAAGAGTATATCTTTGATTGAACTCATAAATTTCTCTCATATGCTTCAGTTTTTGTAAAAGATCTCTATATTTTTTGGTTGACTACTGGAAACATTATGGGGAGATATACCATGATCCTACTTATTTTTGTCCTTAGGCATGCTGGTTTATGTGGAATTTTAGGAGATGAGAGCTTAAGGCCATCAATCTTTTGTCACCAGCTAAACAAATATTCAGCCTACCTTTACATTAACCATTGTCACCATCATTTGAGACATGAAAAATACTTCTACAATACCACAAAACAATTTTATTTATGGGTATTCTCTTGGGGGTTCAAGTTTTGAGCAATTGGTGCGTTTAGATACCACCATTGTCTCACTTTTCTTCCAAAACAAAATCAAAAAGAAGAAGAAGAAAAAAACATAAAAAAAAAAAGAAAGAGAAAGAGAAGACATACATAATCAATCAATAAATCGTTGGTGTCTTACACATCTTTCATGTATTTCAAAAAGGTTATATGGTTAAGTAAAGGTTGTTTTGATTCAAGTTGGTTGTTACTGCTATAAGTTGGGTTTGGCTTGAATTTTCTACATTTGATTCATATACCTCATATTTCAAAGAGAGCAGTTTGCCTTTACCTAGCCATAAGATTATACTACCACAAGGCTTAAAGTCCTACTTGATCCTAAAGGTGCATGGCTAGTATGTGTTTGGGATAAAAACTAGGGATGAGAATGCTATTAACCTCATGTTTCCAGGTGTTAGGTTCTAAGACTTTAGGATCTAAATGTATTAGAACTTTAATGTGTAATGTTGGCAAACCATGATAAAAACATTTAGTCTAGATTTAGGCTGCTCAAAGTGTTGTTATGTGTAAAGTTGGAATCAAGTAATTGCAGGAAATTACTATTCAATTTCTGCAAGGTTCGATCGATTGAAAATTAGACTCGATCGATCGAAGCTCGTGTAGATTGTTTTTTCTGCAGAATTTCTAACTCAGCCCAAGCCCATATAACATGTAGGGTTTTATGTATTGCTTCAAGTATAAAAGAAAAAACCCTAGCCACATTTTAAAAGTTGTTGATATGCTATGTTTGTGAATCTCTTATGAGATCTAGGGGTGTTTACCTTCATACACACTTAGGGTTATCAAGATCAAGATTGATGTCGAGAACTTGGTGATCTCTTCGGTTGCTGTTTCAAGAGCTTAAAGAAAACATAAGTGGGAGTACTTGTGGTTGCTGTGGATTAAGGAAAGAAGTAGTCTGTGGACTCGGAGTTGTCACGTGGTCGTGGTAGTAAGTTTTCTACTCGAGGTAGCAATAGGATGTTAGTGGGCTAAGTCTTATTGTAAAACTTCAATTCTTTCATAGTGGATCTGTTTTACCTTGAGGATAGCTAGGTTAAATCCTCCCCAGGTTTTTTACCGGTTTGGTTTTCTTAGGTTATCATATCATTGTGTTATTTACTTTTTCGTATTATTTACATGATATAATTTACTTGTGTTAACCTAGATCTGAATAATTTAAGTAATTACTTGGCTAAATAACTAGGTTAATCAACTTGTGTTTTAAAGGGTCTAAAAATGTACATTAGGAATTCAACATCCTTTCCAAGAGATTTTTTCTGTTGTTTTAGCGGCTGTTTTTGTATACACATGTGATATTCTTAAAACTTATTCTTTCCTTTTTGTTCACATGTGATTTGAAGAGAGGAAAAAAAGAAGAAGCCATTACTTCTATGTGTGTTCTTTCAGAGTGTTGATGACTTAAGAGAGGTTTTGGAGTAGAGGCTTTAATCTAGATTATTCTTGGTCTATGCATGTTTGGAAAAGCCGGTTTGATTGGATGGGCTATGCACACATACACTCCAAAAGTAAAGCTAGTGAAAACTCTTTAATATGATGAATAGTATGCCAACTCAAAAATTGAAAGTTCATTTGTATGATGATAAAGCAGACTAACATTTGTTACAGGAATTTTCAAGAAACCTTTGACTTTTGTGGGTAGAGTCACTGCAAACTCTCACGAGAGTAAACTCGTCCACTAGGGGTGACCTAGCGGTTCAAAGACTTGCTGTACATGGGAAATGCAGTCGTGTAGCCTACGAAAGTGGCTTGTATTTAATTTTAATTTTTTTTACATTTTCAGTAGACATGGGTGCTTTGTGGATTGCTAGGGACTAGCAAGATTTAAGTTGGGGGGTGTGATAACGCCTTAAAATGTATACTTGTTATATATTTATGTAGGCATTATCTCCTTATTGCTACGCTTAATTTGTATAATTAAGCCATGATTTGCATTAGTCCCTGTACGGCCCCCTGGTACCCAAGCCCATTTGGGCCTTAGGACATAGGTTAAAGGTATGGCCCAGTGCCTCAACTTTTACCGGGCCCAGAATCCCAACCCACACCCGTGAAAGCTACGAGACCATGCTCGGAGTCATCCAAGAAAGGCTAACGAACGGGCGGCTGACACCAGTCCACCTTTGACCATACCATATGACTTTACTCGGCAGGTAGTCACCGGTCATAGTTACACTCGTTCGGTCTTGCCACCACCTACTCACGTGCCCGGCGGAGCCTTGGGAATGTCGCTGTCAAGCATACCTCTTGAAGTGGGAGCCATTTTCAAAGCCACTCTCACCTAAACCCACCTACAACTGACGATATTGGACCCCCAATTGCACTAGTTGTGACAGTAATCATGATCCTTCCACTTATCTAAGGCTATAAATATGAGAAGTTGGGTATGGAGGATGGGACTTTTGGGAGGGGGGGGGGGGAAGAGAGAAGGGAGGGAGAGAGAAAGCAGCTTGGTAGAGTCTCTGTGCCGAGAACGACCCAAAGTAGGAAATCCTAAACCCATATTACAAATAAGTTGTGAGCCCAGTTGAGGTTGGGCCTACCTCCCTTCTGAGGCACGCACAGTCCCTATTATTTATCTTTACATAATATCTTGAATAAGACGTCATTCATTGCGTGTAATTTTCTACTTTCAGGAAATCATATGAAAAAGATGAGTTTACAGGAGTCTGTGAAAGAATGGAGGCCAAATTAGAATTAAAGAGGATCTAAAGGACCATGCTTAAATGTCTAAAGGAGGTGCAGCTATAGTTCTTGGGTCATCTACCATGTTTGGAAGCTTCAAATAAGGAAAGAAATCAAAGAGGCAGAATCTGAAAAGGAAAAATCAAATTTGAGCACTGATTAGTATTTTGGGTGTATCTCTCTCCTCAAAAATCCAATTGACACAAAGCTAGAAGGGTTGGAACTGTGACTTAAATATCTACAACTTTCCAGTTTTGAGTTTTTCGAAATTCTCAATATTTGAAGGCCAAAATTAACTCACAATTTACTACTGTAAATCTGGACGAAAATTAAAATACTAAAAGTTTTATTTTTCTTTGGGACACTTTGACGTTAGGGTTTTGGATGGAGGCTATGGAGAACGAATTTTGGGGAGAAAAACCTTGTATTTTCCTTTCTCTAATGGCAACCTAAACTCTTTGCTAGGGGTAAAGGTTGTGTTTCTTCTATACGGTATGAATATTCAATGTGATTCTTTCTAAGATTTTAGACAACAGCATATTTGATTTTTCAATTAGATTTCTTTTGATGTATTAGTTCTTCCATGCTCTCAATAAGTTCAATCATGTTTTTCTTATTGTTTAGATGAATTTATAATAGTTTCAAATAGAAATCACGTTTTAAAGTGAATGGGTTTTTTCTAAAAATTATTCTAACCACATTATTAATCTAGGTTATCATGCATTCTTGAATTGTCTCAATTCAACCGAATCATAAGTTTTTAATTGTATAAGAACAATCAATTATGAAATATATATTTTCTTAGATCACAAAGAATTTCATATCGATATAGGGAAACACCCCGATGCCTTGGTATTTACATTATTGATTTAAATCAGTATTTATTATTATTCTTGTTAACAATCACCAAGCAAAAGTACTTTTCTTCTTCACCCAAATTATTGTTTAATTATATTGTCTTTGAATTTACCCTGCTCCTTATGGTTCGACCTCGGTACTCCGATAATTATATTGTTACGATCTCTTACACTTGGGAGTGAGCAAGCAAGCATCAGGGAAAGAAGAAGCTGTATTGGTGCATACTACAAATGGGCTACTATTGGCCCACTATGAAGAAGGATGCAGCAAAATTTGTGAAAAAGTGCCACAGTTGCCAAGTGCAAGCCAATTTGATCCACACTCACCCACAAAGCTTGCATAGCATGGTCACTCCATGGTCCTTCCACACTTAGGGGCTTGATTTGGTAGGACCAGTCAATCCACCTTCCCACAGGTACATATGGATCCTTGTGGCTACAGAATATTTCACCAAGTAGGCAAAGGTCATACCACTCCGCAAAGCCATCGGAGGAGCTGTGGCAAATTTCATTAAAGAAAATATAATTGTCCTATTTGGGGTACCTCACAGAATTATAAGCGATAATGGTACCCCCTTTGTCAATAGAGAAATGAGGAAGATGTTAGAGTTCTATCAGATGAAGCGTCACCGGTTATCGCCTTATTACCCGCAAGGGAATGGGCAGGCAGAAGCAACAAACAAAACCCTCATTAAGATCATCAGCAAAATGAGCCAGGAGTACAGTGGAGGTTGGGCAACGCATCTGCCAGACGTACTTTGGGCTTACCAAAGCTTGCCCAAATTTGCCATAGGATTTTATCCCTTCTCCTAAGTGTATGGGATAGAAGTTGTGAGCCCAGTAGAAGTAGTGATACCATCTTTGAGGGTTATGCAGACATGAAAGAAAGAAAAATAGAAGGAAGTCTTTGTGGAAGAAAGGTGCGAGGACCTAGAAGGGTTGGATGAAAAAAGGGAGGAAGTCCAAAAGCGTAGCCGCAAATATAGGCAAAGGATGACTGAGGCTTATGGCAGGACAATTAAAGAAAGAATGTTCACGAAAGGACAGCTCATGTTAAGAACAGCAAACCATGTCAGGTGAGTTATGGTAGGACCATCTAAATTCTCACCAAAATGGGAAGGACCCTTTGTGGTAAGGGAAGCACATGCAAGTGGGTACTATCGTTTAGCCCAGATGGATGGAAAAGATTTAATGGACCCCATTAATGGCAAGTGGCTGAAATGCTATTATGCGTAGGAAATATTATGTAATTAGTCATTTTCTGTCTTTTCTTTTTCTTTTTCTTTTCTTTCCTCCAAGTGACCATCGTTGCATGGGATAATGTCATAAGAAAGTATTATAGCATGTTTTGCCTATAATTCATGATTACTAGAAAAGACAGAAAGTAATGAAGATCATGCATGAAGTATTAGCAAAATATACTATTTCATAAAGCATAATAGTAGTTGCGGCAGATGTAGCGTAATAGATTACAAACCCAAAATATATAAATCATATTTGACTTATCAAAATAAGTCATAAGTGCTAGAAGAGTGAAGTGTACTGTAGGGGGAAGAAGTAAACACAAGGGAAGAAAATAAAGCTACATAAGGAATAAGTGTCTAATCAAAGGTCTGAAATAAGGGTCTGATCCTCAAAGTGGCTGGAGCCAGTAGCACCAGAAAGAAGACGCTCACAACGCGCCTCTAAGTCTGCCACCTCCGTCTTTAAACTCTCGATGCGAGAATCAATGGCATCCACAGCAGGCTGGACCTTCTTCATGAAGAGGGCCTGAGTAATCTCTTACAAGTGGTCCAACAGAAACTCTATAGCAAATCCAATGCTGATAAACTCCTGAACTGCAGCCCTCCACTGCAAAATCCACCCCGCAGAAACTGTGTCGATGAAGTTATGCTCAATGTTGTTCATCACACTCCGTAACAGCTTGAGGAAGTGTTTCGTAGAATGACCGAAAAGGATTCCCTGTATGAAATCTCCGCGGTTGCTATAAACTGCCTCCAAGCGGGTGATACACTCCTCAGGTACCCAGAAGCCATGAAAACCAACATAAGGAAACCCAGCACCCCAGAAGTTCGACGAGTCGAGGTCGTTGGTCTCGACCTAGTCAAAGCGGGTGAAGAAAGTTGCAGCCTCACTCACAGGGTCAGGAATAGTGGCAGAACTGCTACCAACCTTAAACCGAGAGGTCGAAGCCACCTCAACAGGAGACAGACTTGAAAGAGAACACGAGGTACAGCATAAGCCCGTAAAGAATGAACGAAGGGAAGAGATGAGTGCAACGATGAAGATTTTAATTGAAGAAAATATGAAGGTAAGGAGACTACCAGGACCCACAAGAGTGGGGGTTGTGGGTACTGTAGAAGCAAGGATTGTAGGCATCGTGGGATCTGTCGCAGCCTTGGGTCCTTCAGATATGTTCATGACTGCTAGGCAGGATAACATACGAAGTAAAAAAAGGGATATGCTGAGAAATAACACAAAGAGAAGAAAAAGAAGGCTAGATAGAAGTAAATGTCAAATACCCATAGCCTCGGCCTCTTGCTCATCACCATCACTGTCTTCATCAGAATCAGAAATCTGTGTCTTCATGACGGGTTCATCCTCAGAGTCCTCAAGGACTTCCTCAGACCCCTCGTCTGAAGACAAGTCTGCATCAGGCCCTCGAGTGGCAGAACTGGGAATAGAAGATAGGGTAACCACTAAGGAAAAACCATCCTTCACGGCCTGGGTGAGGGTGATGAAAGGATCGCTGGCATATATAACAGGAGGAGTAGCAGGAGAGGTGCTCTCAGTCTAGGACGCCCCTGCAAGAGTAACTCCCTTTTAAGGAGTGTGGATCTTGGTAGGAATAGGGGTAGACTCCCCAGTAGCAACCCTTTCGGCCTGGGTACTCTCCTCAGCAAAAATGGGCTCAGATGAACGGACTGAATCCTCATCGAAAAAGCCCTCCATAAGTGTACTAGCAGTAGCAGGAGCCTTCTTACTCATGGGGTGATAAACAGAGAGGGGCTCGGGATTAACCAAAAGGAAGAATATTAAAGCAGAGAAGGAGATAAACAAACATGCAAAAATAAGAAGAGAGAAAGTATATGGTAATTACAGAAAATGAAGATACATGCATAAATAAGGCGAAGGAAAGGAGTGTACCTCAAACTCGGGCTCATCAAGCAATATAGGGCGAGTGGCTGAAGTATCCTCCTTGTGTTTAGACTGCCAATAGAGGAGAAAAAAAAAACACGTGTATAGAGTTAGTCGCAGGAAAGCCCAATGAATAACTAAAATAAAGAAGGAATAAAATTTATAGATAACATATTCTCCTCTTAGCAGTGGCAGATGGGGCTAGTGGAGATGTCTTCCTTTTACTGCCACGGGTCCTACTGGAAGGAGGAGCATCCACGGATGGCCTTAGAGCAGAAGCCTTAGGCTTGCTTGCAGAGAACGCATACTGGAACAGGTACGAGCAGAAAGAGGAGGAGAGCTCTCGAGAACTATGTTGCCGATAAGGGGCAAGCCTCTATGGAACAAGATCAACAAGTCTCGAAAGAGTAATCACCTCTCTTGGCAGACTTGGGCTTGTCGGTCCAAGACACCGAGCCCTTCTTAGCAGGTATAGGAAGGTTCACCACCTTCACATTCTTATCCCAACCCGAAGGAAACTTACCAGCATACAAGTACCATTCCTTCTTCATCTCTTGCCACTAAAATATAGCAGACTTGCTCTGCTTCCTAGCATATGCCACCACGGACTTAATGGGAAGCAACAACAGTAGGTTGGCAGAACTAATGGCATGAAGGCCTTCAGGAAGGATATTGGAAAACCCACCGCTACCCAACAATTCCTGGCTAAAATAGATCATCATGGTCTGCCAATACCCATGCGTCTGAGCAATGCAAAGGCCCTCTCTCTGAGAACTCAAAATAGTGACTGCTGTGAAGTGCCTGCTCCAAAACTCAAAGGCACTAGGGCGCAAGAAAGGCCGGACAGAAGTAGTAGATCCAAGATAGCAATGAAGTCATCAGGTATGTCCTGATCAAGCCCAAATTGCCTCCTCACTCTGTTGGCAGAATAATGAACATAGCGGATACCATCATCAGCCAGATAAGGCAACCACCCAGCATTGGTGGCTGCCATGTATGTAATCTCCCCCTTATCAAAAGCAGTCAACGGGGTGGTGGTCCTAGTAGTGGCCATAAAAGGTCCCATAACTGAATTAGCACAAGTGAATCCACTTCTCAAATCTCTATAAGCTCTCCAAGAAAAGTTAACTCCCTTATTAAAGAACTCTATAGTAGGGTGCCCAAACGGCTTCAACCCAACCCAGCAGTAAGCCAACGGAAAATCAGAAGCAAAACGGCCATAGAAATCGGTAATCACCCTCGGACAAGACTGGTATTTCTCTTTGGCAAAGCAAACTAACTTGCACTTAGCCAAATGCCTGGCACAATGCTCCCACAGCAGGTGCTGCAATATGGTACTATGGGCGGAGGTAGTAACAATATGGCAGGAACCTACCTGCCTCTCATCACTCTACAGAATATCCAGTTGTACATACAAATGACCCAGAAACATAGGGGCCAATGGCAGACTCACCCCATCAGAAATCTTTAAGGCTAACCGAAAGTAAAGGGGTTTTACAGCATAATGGGGATGAGAAAAGAAGATGAACTTACAAAGCAAAATGCCACGAAGGTGGCACGGCGGACGGCAATGGAAGCATTGGAGAAAGCACCAACCCAATGCAACAGCTTCGTGTTCCCACTCATCCCTTTCTTCAGCTTAGCCTCCACGGCCTCCTCCTCAGCAGAAAGCTCAATATTGGTTGGGTTCGTATCACCGAGAATGGGTAGCAATAGTTGGTTCGCCACATCCTCTAAGGTTATAGTGATCTCGCCGTAAGAAAGGAAGAAGGTATGGGTGGCGCTACACCATCGGTGGACTAAATGGTGGAGGTTGAACAAATCCTAATAGTTGGACAAACACCGGGAAGAAACGATGGCCTTCAACACGCCAGCTTGTTGTAATGCCGCCATAAAACCCATATCGGACAACTCTGTGTCCATCCACTCCTACTAACCCAAAGATGTACCCGACCAAAACTCAAAGAGAATGGGCACGAGTAGTGAGGTTCCTTAGCAGTTGTCAAGGTCAGGAATGGAGGAAGCCAAAGGAGCCCAAGAGACTTCAGTATCACGGCGGTAGATGGAAATTCACACACGGCTCGACGAAGGAGGCGAGTAATCGCAGGGTACCACAGGAAAATGGATGTGGGTATCATAGCATGGGTTAATGAGAGAAGGGCACTCACTACTTGGATCGCGAACTCCTTCCTCCTCCTCAAAACGGTCCAATTCAGAATGGGGATCCTCACCGCCCACGGTTTCGGCAGGCGAATCATTGGTGGCAACCTCTTTCCCTTTACGGCGAGAAGAACTATCACCTTTTGCTGGCAACATTGTAGATGGGTTGAATGGAGAAGATAATGGGTAATAAGGTTTCGAGAAGATGAGACAGTGAAAGGAAAGGAAAAGAAGAAGTTATGAAAGAATGATGAGAAAGAGAAAAACAAAGAGACTAAGGACAATAAAAGTGACGTGAAAGGAAGCAACGAGTCAGCCATCAAAAGAAGCATCGTATTAATGAAGCGGAGGCTGTGTTCCAGAATAACTGCTAACTGGGAAATTCGAAGAGACAAGTTTGTTCATGGCAGGAAAGGAAACAAGGTGGGGCCCACTGTTAAAAAAAACCACAAAAAATTATTACGTAAGTATTCGCATATGAATTGTAGGAGAAATTCATATGCTCAGAAGGCAGAATATTGATGCCCACTTTGGACAAAGGGCCTAACAACAGAAGAAGCCCAACAATATAGAAAAAGTGGGAAAGGGAAAATAGTAAGGGAATAAGGAAGCAAGCCTAGCAGGCCTATAAGAATCTAAAGAGGTAAAGTGGGAGTAAATGGGCCGAGGAAGCCTAAGGAATGAAGTAGTAAGCCTATGGGAACAATAAGAGGTAAAGATGAAGTAAATGGGCTAGAAAAGCCTAGGAAATGAATTAGTAAATTCATTGGGTTGACTTAAAGGCCAATAAGCCTAAAAAGTAATAAGAGGTAAGGATGTGGTAATTGGGCCGAGAAAGCCCAAAGGATCTAGCAAAAAGCTCATGGGAGTAAAAGAGGTAAAGAAGAAGTAAATGGGCCGAGAAAGGCCGAGGAATGAAATGGGCTGGCACAGCAGGAATGTTGGCCAATAAATCCCAATAAAGGTAAAGATGTGAAAAATGGGCTGGCACGGCAGGAGCATCAGCCCGTAAGCCCACAGGTAACAAGAAATAAAAAGAGAGGTAATGTTATAGTAGGCACGATGAAATGTTATGGCAGGATCCATAGCCAAGAGGCCCACGGACACAAGAAAGAAAAGAACATGGGCTTGGCAGGAAGGTAAGGGCCTTCACCCAAGCAATACCCAATCCAAGGAAGGGATGAAAGGTAGGGAACATGAGCCCAAAAACCCACACATCCTTCATACCATAAGAGATAAACACCAACCAGAACGTATAGCAAAATCAAACAAACACAGGGGCAGTAGAAATGGTGTAAAGGCCAGAAAGAAACAAATTCAGATGAAGTGAAGCATGCACAAAGGGCCAAGACACCACCTACTTGTACCCAGCCAATACATGGGAGGTGGGCCACAGGTCAAGGGATTCAGAAGGTATGGTCTAGTAGTGGGGAGAAAGAGGGGGTCTATTTTTGGGTTCCCGCCCAAACTTCTTTAGGGAGGGATGTCTTGTTGAAATGGCATCTCACCCAAAAGAGGTAAAATGGGTTGGGACCACCTGATGCATGCCATAGAGGTAGGTAATGGAGAGGCTTAATCCTTATCCAGATAAGAGTAGTGAAAAACAGAGAGAGGTAAGAAACAAGACAAGTAATTTTGTTTAGGAATGGGGAGTGGTGCAACCAACACGTTCAGAGCAATGGTAGTGGCTGAATAGCCGGCAGGCTAGTGGGCAATCTCGGAAGGACGCACATAAGGAGTCAAAAGCAGTTAAAGGGTAAAAGTGGTAAATCCTACCATGGCAGATAGTATAAAGAGCAGTGGTTATGAACAATAAAAAGGGGGACGGAGAGGAACAAAAAAAGGAGAAGAGGTAGAACAAAAGAAAAGAAAAGAAAAAGAAAATACAAAAAATCAGACAAACATGAGTGGTAGGAATAGAGGTATGAATCAATAGACTACCAATTTCTCAACCTCTCGACAGACCCACTCTTTGGGAGATTAAGGATTGAAACTTAAATCATTTAGGTCCTTCTTCCAAAGTGTTTAACTTCTATGGAAAAAGCCTTCTTTGAGGTTACGCACGTTGGGGATCGGTTCCCTTCTTGGTTTCCATCTGCTGAGAAGCTAAGCTTACTTTTATGGTAGACAAGTTTTTCTTTCATGCTTGCTAGGTGAATAGTTTACAGTTATTAAACTATCTGCTATAGCGTTAATTTACTGTTGTATTATCCCGCCATAACTTTATCAAGCCATTTTCCCTTATTTAAGTGTTAATGTTATTTGTTTAGTATTTTAGTTATTCTGTCATATTGTATTTCTGCTATAACATCTGTAATAGCTGTTTCTGCTGTGGGCATGCCATACACTTAATGCCTCAGCCAGGATGTGTCTATATTGGGATGGCTCAACTTGTGCACAAACTGGCCTAAAGTGAGTTTCATTTAGGCCAGCTCCAACTTTCTTACCTCAAATCTACGAGCCACAATGCAATAGGAGAGACCCAAGCTCAACAACACAAGAGGCCCACCATAACGATAAGTATAACATTTTTTTAAAAATTGTATTGACATAGGAGCAGCCTAGATGGTATCGGATTATAATAGGGATGTCTCCCTTTAATTCAATGTTGATGTCAAAAAGGTCCCTAGGAGCCGAGGGTGTAAAACTCACCAGATGCTTTTTTTCTTCTTCATTTTTATTTTTTATTTTTTATTTTTTATATCTTCATTCAAATAAGCTTTAGGAGGTTTTCCATTGCAAGGCTCCGCGAGGTGAAATTGCCTTATATTGTGTTTTTTTTTTTTTTTTTTTTCATAATATTTTTGCTTTCTTATCAATGGTTGACATCTCAACATATGTATGTGCTTCGTCACTCCCAAAAATGACTGTGTCCCATACAGGCGATTTTCGACTACCTCTTTTTCAAGCAAATGAGATCGCTACCAATGGTACTAAAATGGAACCATGGCCGAGATATAATCCACACCATTTGTTACACTAATGACTTTAGCCACACTTTTTTGTTGTGCCGACTTGTGTCGAAAATTACGTCAAGCACTTTCTTCCAGTACTTTGACATAGGTATCACTCTGCTTAAACATATAGGCTTTCTTCAATTGATGTAAATTAAAAAAAAAAAAATTATCAATATATTTATTAACTTCTCAAATAAAGTTTGGGATTGTTTTTATTGACCCATTACGTTTCAAAATTTTTAGTTTGACCCTTGATGTTTGATTTAGTTTTCTATTTTTCCTTTCATGTTTGATTTAGTTTTCTGTTTGACCTTTCATAAAAGTGAAAATTTGGAACGTAAAGGGCCAAATATTAAATTAAATCAATTATGAATGACCAAAATTAAAAGTTTGAAACGTAAATGGTCAATATGAAAATGAATTAAACATGATAGGTAAAAATAAGAATTTTGATGGATAAAAAGCCAAAATGAAAATAAACCCTAAGTTAAGTAAAAAATATGCTTAAGTAAAATAAAATAGAAAACAAACAATATGGGTGTTGATGCTCATTTTTGACAAAGGCCCACCAGCAGAAGAAGCCTAACAATAAGGGAGATGGGAAAGAAAAGAGGGGCAAAACGGTAAAAAAAATAAGGTAACAAGCCTAGTGGGTTGACGTGGCAGGATTGATAGCCAACAGGCCCATAAAAGTAACAAGAGATAAAGAAGAAGTAAATGGGCCGAGAAAGCCCAAGGAATGGAATGGCAAGCCCATGGGAATAACGAGAGGGAAAGAGGAAGTAAACGGGCCGAGGAAGCCCAAGGAATAAAGTGGTAAACTTAGTTGGGTTGACATGGCAAGAATAAGGGTCAATAAGCCCATAAGAGTAATAAAGAGGTAAAGATGTAGTAAATGGGCTGAGGAAGCCCAAGGAATCAAGCAAAAAGCCCATGGGAGTAATAAGAAGTAAAGAAGAAGTAAATGGGTTGAGGAAGCCCAAGGAATAAAGTGGTAAACTCAATGGGCTGACATTGCAAGAATGATGGCCAACAAGTCCATAAAAAATTATAAGAGGAAAAGATGTAGTAAATGGAACGAGGAAGCCTAAAGGAGAGAATTAGTGGGTTAATGGGATGATACGGCAGGAACACTAGCCAGCAAGCCCACGAGGGTAATGAGAAGTAAAGGCAAGATAAGGCCGTGGCAAACACAATGAAGTAGTATGGCAGGATTAATGGCTAAAAGGCCCACGACCATGAAGAAGAAAGACAAGAACGGAGGCCCAACAGGCTATAGGGACAAAGGCCTTTGCCTGGACAATACCCAACACAAGAAGGGATAAAAGGAAGAAGACATGAGCCCAAAAGCCCACATATCCTCCATGCCATAAAGGATAAACACAAACTAGTACACACAGCAGAACCAGACAACGCAAGAGCAGCAGAAATGGTGTGAAGGCCAAAAAGAAACAAACGTAGGCGGAGTGGAGCGTGCACCAAGGACCAGGGCACCACCTACTTGTACCCAGTCAATACATGGGAGGTGGGCCACGGATCAAGGTATTCAGAGGGTGTGGTTTGGCGGTGGGGAGAAAAGGGGGTCTATTCTGGGGTTCCTGCCTAAGTTTCTTTGAGGGAATGTCCTACTGGGATGGCATTTTACCCAAAAAGGTAAATGTGGGCTGGGATCACTTGATGCATGCCATAGAGGTAAATGGTGAGGTAGCTTAATCCTTATCCATTGAAGTGGAACAAGAATAGAGAGAGGTGAGGAACAAGACAAGTAATTTTGTCTGGAAATGGAGAGTGGTGCAACCAACACACTTTGGGCAAAGGTAATGGCTGGATAGTCGACAGGATAGTGGGCAGTCCTGGAGAAATGCCCACAAGAAGACAAAAACAGTTGAGGGACAAAAGAGGTAAATTCTATAATGGCAGGCAGTATAAAAGGGGGTAGCCATGAACAGTAAGGAAAGAAAAAAAGCAAGAAGTAGAAAAAAGGATAGAGAAGAGAAAACACAGAAAGATAAAGAAAAGAGAGAAAGAAGACTAGAGAGAAAGTAAGGCAGTAGGAGTAGAGGCATGCATCAATAGACCACCTTTTCTCTCCCTCTTGACAGACCCACTCTCTGAAGATTGTAAATCGAAACTCAAACCATTTAGGCCCTTTCTCCAAAGCGAGTAACTTCTATGGCAGAAGCCTTTTGCTGAGGTTACCTGCTTTGGAGATTGGTTCCCTTCTTGGGTTCACTTCTGCTGAAAAGCTCAGCCCATAGCCCAGCAAATGAGTTGTTTCGTTGGTTATGTTTATTGGATGATTTACCCATCGTTTGGCTAGAAATTATTAAGTTATTTACCTTTTTCTATTGTAGTGTTATTCCTACTTACTGTATTATTCTGCCATAACTCTGTTAACTTTCTTCACGGTGTCAACTTTAATTAATATGTTTTATTATCATAGTTATTCTGCTGTAGTATATTCTGTTGTAGTATATTCTTGCTGTAACACTTGTAAAAGTTACTCCTGCTGTGACCACACCTTACATTCAGCCCATAGTGCTTATGTCCGGACTCGTTGACATTGGGAAAGCTTGACTTGTGCACAAGCTGGCCTGAGGTGCAGTCCCAGCAAGGCCAGTTCCATCTCTCTTACCTCAGACTAACGAGTCGTAGCACAGCAGAAGGGATTGAGGCCCAACAGTACAAAAAGGCTCCCTCAATGGGATAGAGGAAGTAATAGAAATGGTTTTTTTAACCCTTTAATACAAACAGATTAATATGTAATACAAACAAATGAATAATTGGCATGGAGTGACAGAGACAAATTAATTAAATCCTTCAAGCTCCTTATAAGGACAAGATACATGTTGCTCCTGTTGCCTCTTATTCTGATTAGCATGCTCCGATCCTTGTCTCAGAGAGATTATATTATGAAAAAAAAAAACAAAAACAAAAACAAAAAATTATCCAATTATTTTTGTCTGAATTACATGGAATATCCCTACCTACTTTTCCTGTATAGTATAACATAGCTGAACTGTTCAAGTCGTACTATTCACAATAGTTAGGTTTTTATTTTTATTTTTTTTATTTTTTTATTTTTTTTAATAAAAAAGGAGGTGTATTATTTAATTATACAATAGTTAGGTTTTTATTTGTTCTTATCTTGATAGGCTAATATACTGTCTGAAATTCTGAATTACACAATCAGTCACAAGCAGATTCTAAAATAAAAGAGGTGATAGATAAGACAGAATTTGAAAGAAAGCCAAATAGATAAAGCGGTTAGAGGATAGAGATATGGGAAAAAATTCAAAGTCTGTCGAGAAGATAAACACTAGAAGATAAACCAAAGTTTCTCAAATATCTTCAATTACCTATTATTAACAACTAGTCATATTGTGAAATATTTTGTTAAAATTGTTGTGACTGAAAGCTACTCCCTTATGTTACTTGTCTAACTCAAACCTAACCCAAAACAGGAATTTGATGTTAGATAGGAATATCTATAGCCACTAGTTATTCAACAAAGAGTTCGATTATATATATTTGCTGAGTTTGCACTCCAATTGCTTTTTCAATCATAACAACAGTTTTCAAAAAAAAAAAAAAAAATCATCACCCAACATAAACAGGGAAGATGTCGACGAAAAGTAAAGGCTCACCTCATTTATCTGTGACTGTAATTAAGATTAGTCTTTGCTATGATATAGACCCGTATTTCATACAAAACAAGTTTACTCATAATTCTGGCAATAAAAACAAAAGTATGCTTATGAGCTATGGGATGTTAAAATGACTTTTTAGGCAAAGCTGATTGCTAACCTATCACTGTCTTGCCCCATTATTAACCACGTCACCCATTATCTTCGAATGACTGAAAGAAACCATTAGTCCATTATAGTCCCCATCAGTTTACAGTTTATCTACCACTAATCATTACCAAGAAAACGAATATTCTTCTCAATCAAGCAAAAGCATATTCTTCTCAATCAGGCTAGAGATATTACTTACTCGAGGTTGGTTTAGCGGTTTCTTCATGTCTAATGTGATCCATGAAATCTTATGCTAAAGTTTCCTAATCAAAAACTTCATGCCACACCTAAGAGATTTCTCCCATTAACTAAATTGCTCGAGGATTAGCTCTTGTCGTTTCTGTATGCCTTGAAAGAGAAATGAAGCAGATATGGTATTATTTTTTATTACTTAGCCATGGCATGTACTAGAAGTGAAATGATTACCGACTCGCTTTTCAAGAGCTACACATGAATCGACATGAATTCCGCCAATGGTTTCAAGATGAGGATTCATTTCCATTAGCCCAACGCAAAGGCACTAAACCAATGTTTCTAGCCAGATAGTTAAAGGCTCACAATATACTCATCCATAGCAAGTTTTTCATGTGATCTAGACAATTATTAACCTGTAGTCGTGTGTCCAAGTCTTGAAAATTTAACATATAATTGAAGGTATAATATGCTAACCATTTTTGTGAACCCTCAAATAAATATAGCACCCTGTTATGCTCAAAATAAGTAAATGGTTATCAACAGTATAACTATAACCAGAAAAACCGTCTGGAATCAATTGAAACGATGCTGTTGTCCTCACAAATCTTTTCTGCAATTTTCAAGGAGTCCGTACCATAATCAATGATAACATTGTACATTTGTGGGAGTGCTCTATTCTTAACTTAATTTCTTTCTTCAATTAGTAATGTGAATGCAATCGACAGAACTCACAAAACACAGATTAAACATCATAATAATAAAAGAATCGAAGTTGATTGAATTGAAAGAATGGGTCAAAATTTGTACGTCTCAAGATCTCTGTTTCTAATCCTTCAACTACATCCTGTAAGTTTCAATCTTGTCTCAATCGAAAAGTAACTCCAAAAAAATAAAAAGGGTACTAAGAATTTATAAGGGCAGCAGCAATACAACTTTTCTTCAAACTCTATTTTGTTAAATTTTGGAGTTTTGATGATGCTGGGTTATCTGTTGCCCCATCAAAATTCTTGGTTAAGAAACAAGGAAATGTTTTCTATGTACAAGTTGTTTCCTCATTTATCAGAATTTTTCATTTGTCGACTAATTAATTTATTTAAAGCCTCCTTCATCCACCATTGTTGACATACTTCTCTAGCCTCGGTCGCCGTCATCTACACAACACAGCACAAAATATATTTAGAACATTGAAATGGTGGTAATCACAAATCATTGAATTTTGCAATGTAAAAAGCAAGACACATACCCATTTTCGTTGCCTGATATTTTGCTCTGGCCATTGGTCTAACTGCTTGTTGACAAGCAAAGGGAACATGTAACCATGATGCATTATGTCACATCTTTTGCTCTTGTAAGGCCACATACCCAATTCCTCCTGCAAATTACATTTGAAAAGTTCAATTAGAACCACATATGTTGGCAACAAAAATTTAAGACAGAATTCAATGAAAACTTGCTATAAAGATACTTACTTCGACTTCTCCCCGAACGCCGGCTTCCTCAAAAGTCTCTCTCAGGGCAGCAGCTTTCTTATCCTCATCCATTTCCCATCCTCCCTGTAGTGATAGAGAACGTTTAGTGAATATTGTAAAATTACAGGTTATCACAAGTGGATTAACAAGAACAAGAAAATAAAACAACCACATACGACAGGCCAAAGCAAATAGTACCTTTGGGAATAACATTCCTTTACCCTTCTGTGAACTAATCACAAGAACTTCTAATTCCACAGATTTATTGGTTTTTCTGTATCTGTAAGGAATGCATCTGCACATAAAATTTTCATCCATTAGACAAATATCCACTCAAAAAGATTTTCCCAAATCAAAGATTCCACAGAAAATTCTCCATTTTATATAAACAAAGATCCAATTTTTTTTTTTAAATTTTGAAAAAGAAGAAAGAAGAAAATATATGACATACCCAACAACTTGGCGATACCCAACGGTGTCATATCTCTGCAAATGCCTTCCTGTACGAGCAACAAGGGAGACCATGTTGTTGTCTACTTTCTTCAAAGGCATGATGTTAAGAAGATAAGGAAGCAAGACAAAATTTTTTGAAAGGAGAAGACCCATTTTCACCCACACAACGATTAACGAAGAAGAGTAGCAAAAAGCAATTTCTCTCTCAAATCTGAAATTGGAATTTGCTTTGAGAGAAGAGAGAGGCTTATATAATTGTAAAGCGTTAACAACCATTGCCAAATCCCTCAAGGCCTCACCTATTTAAGGATAAGAGATGAAACTGAAGGGGGGGTGGGGGTGGGGGGGTAAGAGTGTTTCGGAAAACCCACGCGTTCACAGAGTGATTGTTGAGAACGGGTTTATATGAGAGGTGCGTGTGTTATCACTCTCGAACAAGAGCGTTTTGGAACTGTTGAAGCACTTTAACAAGAGTGCGGTGTGTGACGCGTTTGTGTTGTTTTTAGTAGTAAGGCTGTTAACTGTTAAGTCACACTACTCGGTTTTTGTTTGATTAAATTGTGTGGCCCAACTCACATGTACGCCATGGGGACACGGTTTGGAGAGTGGACAATGAGGACTAGGATGGATTGACGATTAAGATTGGTGTTGTCACTTGTAACTGTGATTATTGTTTTGTTGTGTGTAAGATTTTCCTTCTTTAGTGTCCCACCCCCACCTGGCGAACCCATTGCCACGCTCCTAGCTTACTCTTGTTTTTAAGTGCTTAATTTGCTCAATGTCGTTGAAAAAGGTAGTTTTAACTTTAAGAGTGATAAGATTAGAGATTGGACACACACAATTTTTATAATTCTTGTCACAATTATTGTTTAGATAGGATTAGATTCTATTATATGGTGTTCACCCTATGATCACGCTTTCCTATTACATTAAATCACCAATTGGTTTCTCTTTTGTGGTTATATTAACCAATGAGCCACATAATTGGACTATGTGAAAGTAACTCCAATCATAACTTACAACCATCGTAAAAGATCATGAAATTTTTCATGTTTTTAACATTATAAAAGAAAGAAGGTGACCTAAACGTATGAAAATCACTAAAATATAGTAGAAGTTAAGATTATCAATGGTCGGAGGTGAGAATATATCCACCACAAGGATAGAAATGTTATTAGGTCAAAGGATCGTTAGCATGCTGCATGCACAAACACTCCTTTCTCTCTCTCTCTCTCTCTCTCTCTAGGAAAATGAAAATATTTTATTCTAATAAAAAATAATTACAAGAAAGAGAAAAGAAAAAATAATAATTTGGAGAGATTGGCTAACTCTTATAGAAAATACAAACCCAAGCTACAATTTAAGATTAAGAAACACCAGTACAAGAGCAAAGTCTCCAAACTAAACATGAATACAAGGCTAAAATAACATCAAATTTGTACTCTCCAAGAATCCACCTTTAAGGCATCGATGTCTAAAGGAACATACCAGATCTAGTAGAGAAATCCAACCCCACTATAGAAGCATAGGGACTCAAAAGTTGAAACCACTAGTTATTTGAGCTCCAAATCTTTAAATCCAAATGATTTGGTACAAGGAGGTTCAAATTTGTACCAAATATGGACTAGAACTATTATTTATCTCGAGACCCATAGAGAATATGTACAAAGAAAATCTCCCATTATGGTTGGCAAAAAATTCACAGGAGGGACAAGGAAGCCCTATGATAAGGTATAGAAAGGCTCACATCATAGCGAAGCTAAGGTTGTCCCTTGCGCAAGTTAGTACATACATTAACACGC
This sequence comes from Notholithocarpus densiflorus, assembly GCA_030021035.2. NCBI lineage: Eukaryota > Viridiplantae > Streptophyta > Magnoliopsida > Fagales > Fagaceae > Notholithocarpus > Notholithocarpus densiflorus. Next base: position 2,708,951 of record JARYZH020000040.1, read on the forward strand.
AGCAAAAGAATCATCTCTCTCTCAAGAGAGAGAGAGAGAGAGAGAGAGAGAGAGATATTCCAAAAATTTGTAATTTATTCAAATAGCATGCACAAACACTTTTCAAATTAACTAGAAGCATATTCTTTTTGCTAAAATTCAATTGTTTTTGTTTGTTATGAAATTAGAAAATACAATTTATTTATAAATAATATGTATGTTATTATTAATAGAATATCTATTTACACTATCATTAATGGAATAGAAATCTTTATATCCACATTCTAATAATACTCTAAAATATCTTACACATTAATCATAATAAATTAAAATATTTATATACTAAATTAAATAAAAAATATATTTTTTAAAAATACAAATTTTAGATTACGTTGAAAATTTTAAAACAATACAAATTAAACTATAAGTAAACGAAAAAGAAATAATTACAATGGTAAGTGGTAAGGAAAAAACTCACTAATACATATACTTTAGACAGTTTAAATAAAGGATATACGTGAAAAAAAATACTTATAATTACTTATATTTTCTTGAAAACAAAAATATGAATTAGGCATAACATGTATACATAGTCTAAAATCCTTTATACTAAAAGAAAAAAACATGTATATATAATTAAAGACTAAAGAGACTACCTTAATTATTAAATTTATCTTTTACGTAAAATTTTATTTACAAAAAATAAAAAATAAAAAAGCAAACAAACAAACTTTAATGAATCTCGTGGAATGCATATGTAAAAGGTTAAAGATGATACCACCGCATACTTTTGGTGCGATGGTCACTTTACAAGTATAAGTACTTGTGGGGTGTGGAGGGCAAGGAATAGAGTTCAAGTCTCCAGGAGAGAGTTTTACACACATATATACTTAGATTAGACAAGAATAGAAATTCTACCTTTTAAAAAAAAAAAAAAAAAAAAAAAAAAAAAAGAGGTTAAAGATGATATCAAATTTAAAATTAAACAAAAAAAGAAAAAAAAAAGATTAAGAGAATTAAAAAGAAGGTTGAAAACAAGAAACTTGAAAGTAGAGAAGGGAAATGAGAGGCTCTGCCACCGTAAGCCACCGTCAACGGAAAAGCAAACTAGAATAATGGATTCAACATCCATCGAAGCCCTCCTGGGTAAGCTAGTCCATGGTGGTCACTGTGAAAAAGTCTCAAATCAAAGCGGCGAGCTGGTGCCTTAGTCAGTCATATGGAGACCAGCTGGTTTTCTATATTCACGTACAGGGTTAGTTTCTCATCTCTCAACACACACGCACTCGCTCTCTTTCTAGTTTGGGTTTTCTATGAATTTCTCTCTGTAAGCTGTGAATAATGTAGAGAGGGTGAGAAAATTTTCGAAACTTGTGAAGTAGAAAAGGATTTGAGTTCGTGACCCGTCAGGTAAGATGAGTGGATTTGCTTGATGGAATGTGTCGTGTTGTTGTCCATAATTTTTTTTTTTCTTTATATCCGTAGTCTCTTCTGTTGAGTATTTTGGCGAGTAGATATAATAATACGGTAATAATTAATAATGTGTGGATGATGTATTTGTTTACAAGAAGGGAAAGGAAACAATTTTTTTTTTTTTTTTTAAGAGAAAAGGAAAGTAGGAAACAGAATTAACAAAAGGAAAAATAAAAGAAATAAAGAAGGAAGTAAAGTGATTTCTTCAACTATTGCAAAATGAGAGACCAAAAGAAAAATGATTGCAATATGCAAAGAGGGATTAACTATTGCAAAAAAACATGAAGCAGGAATGTCGTTCTTAATTGTTACTTCAATTAGTTAAGAGTATGAAAACTATAGTTAAGTACCAAACATTTCTTGTTAACAAAACTATTTCTGCATAAAAGATTTACAAATATACCTTCTAATAAAAAATAAACACTTATTTTTTCACAGTTGTAGGTAATTACTAAAAGGCATCATATTAATTTGCATAAAAATGAAGGAGGTTTTCTTTTAAAAACAAAAAACAAAAATAAAATAAAACTTGCTAGCTGGAATTATACAGAAGATAACAAAAAGAGACAAAAATTGGATTAATGGTAGCTATTAATTTAGCTCAACTAAAAATTGAACTGTGTTGTGAAAAAAAAAAAAAAAAAAAAAAAAAAATAGAAAGAGACCAACACAACTCATGCAACGACTAACTGCCATAGCCAAAAGCCTCATCTGTCTTCTAATTATATATGTTTATCCAGGAGAGGTTAATGAGAGGAAACTGCGGTGTGGGTGTTAGTGACGCGCGTAATGGAGCGTCTGAAGGGGTTTAAATTGGAATTGTTAATTTAAGAGCGCGTGTTGACACGTTGGGGTCGTTTTCGGCATTTTTCGCGGACTTTGAAGACGTAAGTTGGTGGTAGCACTCGCTATAAGATTTTTTCACTCGCACTCGGTTTTGTAGCTGTTGGAAAATTTGCCACCAAACTCGGAGTTGAAGGTTGAAACTCAAACTACACGCGCCGTGGACACGGTTTTATTTGAAAACAGAAAGAGAAAGATTGAGGTCGTGTGTAAGATGTTCCTTGTTTTTCTTGAATAAAACGACGCTAATAAAGTAATAAGAAGTTCCATGTTACTTCAACGCAACTGCCTGTTTGATCCACCAAGGAGAGTATCTTCTAGAAGCATGTCATGTGTAGCATGTATTTCTCCGAAAAAGTGGTAAGGAACAATGGAACACATCGCCAAATTCTTTTTTATTTATAAATAATTCCCTGTCAAATATAATTGACGGCTCAGATTAGAGTTGATGCGGATATAAGATCTCCGCGATTAAAATTTTTTATTTATTTTTTTAAACAGAATGATAGTAGACTTTATTTTTATTCAGAATATTTTTGCATAATAAAAAAGAGATGATATAAGTATTCTTCTAATTAAACAATGACTTTCTTATTTTCTTCTGTAACACTAGTATCAAAGTCCCATAAAATTTGCCTTTTTATTGAGAGATTGCTATTTATAATTTGTAATTAGATCTGAAGAAGGTCGTTGCAATTTAGGGTGTATTTAGATACTGTTTATTTTGCTGAAAACTAAAAATTAAAAACTGAAAATACTATAGCAAAATAATTTTTAAATGTGTAAATAGTACCGTAGGACCATTTTTAATGAAAGTTTTGGTGAAAAAATAGGTTTGTGGGTCCTGTGAACAATACATGGGACCCACTGCAAAAGACAAAAACGCGCTTTAATAAAAAAAAAAAAAAAAAAAAATTCAGACGCAGATGCTATAATCAGTATCCAAACGATCACTTAGCTAAAGAGACGCCGGCAAACATAGTCCAGCGATAAATCTTTGTAAAAAACTTAGCCATTTTTGCGACATTTGGTTACAGTTTAATTTGGATTAAATGATCACCAATTGGCTCGAGTGGGGAGTGGTTGGAAAGGTTTCCTAATGAATTTTGAATAATAAGAATTTACCCCAAAAAAAATTGAAAATGGAAACTTCATGTGTGAACACGATTTGCCCACTATTTTCCAAAGCCTCTAACAGCGCAAAGATAAGAGCCGAAAGAAGAGAAAATTAAAATAGGCCTAGAAAGGGGTAGAAGCTTGTGGAAAGATAAGCTGGAAATCATGCTAATCCCCACCATGTGTCTGCCTCACGGTGGGAATGAGCCTAATTCTCCCTTTAAATATCTACCCCTTTCCCCATTTGTGGGAGATCCAGAAATACTCCAATCATCACCAATTATCTTTTCAAACTTAGACTAGACAAAAATTCTCTTTTCCTAAAAATTCCACAACACATTTAAGCCTCCATTAGCCTCTTAAATACCCCTATGTAAGCCCCTTAACATTTTTTTTGCTTTGATAGTCAAGATTTCCATTTGAGCAAATAAAGTTCATGTTTTTCTTATATATAAAACATTTATGTATTGAAGCTTTTTTTTTTTGATAGGGGTTTGAAGCTTATTTAATCTATGGGAGATGTATATTTTCTACTGCTTTAAAGTTTAGATTACATACTTTGTTCTTACATTATTGCTTTATGATGAAGTGCAAATCGTTAGTCTTGTAGGTTTGTCTAGATGGAGTTGTGTCTTCGTCGGTGTCACTATGAAAATGGTAAGATAGCTCCCTTGAGATGGTCACCGGTATGGTGCCTGTCACCACGCCTCCGATGCCAAAGTCAGTATAAAAAAGCTTTTATGAAATAACAAAGTATCAGAATAACTAGTAGTGTTTCTAGGTGTCTCCCTGTCCCTTGTATTGGTGATGTGAGGGCTTTATATATGCTTCCACAGCCCCTAGCCGTTGTGGTTATTAATGTGGCTTTAATGTCTCTCTTGGTAACGCCTCATGCTCATTAATGTGTGCCTTAATGAGGCATCCAATGGTCTGTACAGCTGGTCTTGTAACCGCTCGGGACATTATTGGCTGCATTGAATGGCTTCGTTACCTTCGTCAGTGATATGGTCATGTGGTTAGTTCGTCTCAAAGGACAACCTCGTCGGTCTCAATGGGATCGTCCAAGCAAGGTGAAATCATCAGTCCCATCAGCTGCCCCCCAGGTTCTGTGGTCATCACGATGTGTTATGACGACCATCAGAAGATGAAAGGTTTCCTGATCAGACATGGCTCTTAGAGGCGGAGAACTCAAAGTTGAAAAAAGACTTGATTATCGCCATGGACGAGGCCAACACTCTAAAGGAGAAGATCAAGGTCATTGGGGACGACCTCAGGGCTGAGCAACAACTGACGGTGGAAAAAGAGGAGCAACTCCAGGCAGCAAAAGAAAAGATCAAGGCCATTGCTGTTAAGGCCGTTGAGACTTTTCAGCAAACTGAAGATCTGTTGTGATACCTCGTCAAGCACCCTACTGGAGCGAATCTGGAGAACCTTGATCTTGAGGTCGTAGACAAAGAAATCTGTTGTGACTTGCACTTTTGAGGGGGTATTGACCCGTCAGTAACTTACATCCGTCTAGGTGGAATCTTGTCACTTAGCAAGTTTTCGTGACTTATACCCATTGAAGAGATCTTGTCATTTTGGCTTCGTCAGTAACTTACATCCGTCCAGGCGGAATCTTGTTACTTAGCCAGTTTTTGTGACTTACACCAATTGAAGGGATCTTGTCATTTTTGGCTTCGTCAGTAACTTACATCCGTCTAGGCGGAATCTTGTTACTTAGCCAGTCTTTGTGACTTACACCCATTGAAGGGATCTTGTCATTTTTTGCTTTGTCAATAACTTACATCCGTCGAGGCGGAATCTTGTTACTGAGTCAATTTTTGTGACTTACACCCATCGAAGGGATCTTGTCATTTTTTGCTTCGTTAGTCTTACATCCATCTAGGCAGAATCTTGTTACTGAGCTAATTTTTGTGACTTACACCCATTGAAGGGATCTTGTCATTTTTGGCTTCGTCAGTAACTTACTCCGTCCAGGCGGAATCTTGTTACTGAGCCAATTTTTGTGACTTACACCCATTGAAGGGATCTTGTCATTTTGGCTTCATCAGTAACTTACATCCGTCGAGGCGAAATCTTATTACTGAGCCAATTTTTGTGACTTACACCCGTTGAAAGGATCTTGTCATTTTTGGCTTCGTCGGTAACTTACATCCGTCGAGGCGGAATCTTGTTACTGAGCCAATTTTTGTGACTTACACCCATTGAAGGGATCTTGTCATTTTGGTTTCGTCAGTAACTTACATCCATTCAGGCATAATTTTGTTACTGAGCCAATTTTTGTGACTTACACTCATTGAAGGGATCTTGTCATTTTTGGATTCGTCAGTAACTTACATCCGTCCAGGCGGAATCTTGTTACTAAGCCAATTTTTGGTTTTTAAGCTGCTGGGTTTGCTCACACTAAGTCATTGGCTGAATAGTTCTTTTATTGCTTTCAAAAATAAATACAATTGTCTGTTATATCTATTGGTGGTATTTCTTCAAGTGCTCAATGTTCCATGGTCGCGGTTGTTTTTGCCCGTCTATGGTCTCCAGGTGATAACTTCCTTATTTGGAATAATGGACAACCCGGTAGGATCCTTCCCAGGTTAGGCTGAGTTTCCCTTGGGTAGGGTCTTTTCCACATCCTTTATCACTGATAAAGTATCTTCAGCGTTCATGTACTTATGTGCCTTTAGGAGTATCTCTGCCATCGTCTTAGGAGGATTCTTCGCGAGTGAAATCACAAACTCTCTAGACTTCAATCCAGCTTTAAAGGTCGTTAACTGCACCTTGTCGTCAGCTTCGTCTACCTTTAGAGTCTCCCGAGTAAAGCGTTTCACGTATGACCTCAAGGTCTCTTTCTCCCCTTGTCTAATAGTGAGTAAGTGGTCTACTGGCCTCTTCGGGCGTAGTCCCTCGACGAAGTGGTGCAAAAAGGCGTTGCCTAACTGCTCAAAACTATCGATGGATGATGTTGGTAACTTCGTGAATCACTCTCTTGCAGCTCCTTTGAGAGTGGTGGGGAAAGAGCGACACAGTATTTCGTCAGGAGGCTGTTGAAGGCCTAGTGTCGTCTTAAAGGTGTTGAGGTGGTCCAGGGGGTCCTTGAGTCTGACAAACGGCTCAAGCTGAGGCAGGCAAAATTTCTAGGACTGCCGTAGTAAAAGGCAAATCTGTTGACCTGACCATTCTATCCAGGTTTCGATCTGTTTTCCCTTTAATGGCATTCCTCAGTTCGTCCATCTCCTTTCTCATCTCCCGAAGAAGGTCTGAGTTTGGTTCATCTGGAGTAGTTGGCCCTCGACGGTCGCTCCTTCTATGGCTGTTTCCCTCATCCTCTAGGTTGGCCCTAAACCGGTTCTCCTTTTGTTGAAGTAGTAACCTCATCTCCTGATTCTGTCTAGTGAGCTCTTCGACGCTAGCTGCAAGAGCTTGGACTTGAAGGGCTAATGCTGTAGGATCTTAGTCGGACTCCATCTGAATATAGGAATTGATTGGAAACTACGCTTTCGAACCTAAGTGCAAAAATGTCATTTCCCACAGACGGGGCCAAGCTGATGAAGTGCAAATCGTCAGTCTTGTAGGTTTGTCCAGATGGAGCTGTGTCTTCGTCGGTGTCACTATGAAAATGGTAAGATAGCTCCCTTGAGATGGTTACTGGTGTGGTGCCTGCCACCACGCCTCCGATGCTAAAGTCAGTATAAGAAAGCTTTTATGAAATAATAAAGTATCAGAATAACTAGTAGTGCTTCTAGGTGTCTCTATGTCCCTTGTATTGGTGATGTGAGGGCTTTATATATGCTTCCACAGCCCCTAGCCGTTGTGGTTATTAATGTGGCTTTAATGTCTCTCTTGGTAACGCCTCATGCTCATTAATGTGTGCCTTAATGAGGCATCCAACGGTTTGTACAGCTGGTCTTGTAATCGCTCGGGACATTATTGGCTACATTGAATGACTTCGTTACCTTCGTCAGTGATATGGTCATGTGGTTAGTTCGTCTCAGTGGGCAGCCTCGTCGGTCTCGATGGGATCGTCCAAGCAAGGTAAGTTCGTCAGTCCCATCACTTTACATTTTGTCAACTGTGTCTTCTTTAATCATTTCCTAGATCTATTGCTTTGAATAAATTGTCCATCTATTTTTTATTTATTTATTTTTTTTAATGTAAAAGACTTCGTCTTTCTTATATCTATGGGCTTATATGCATGTGTGGAGGCATATGTCTTTTTAATACACAATTGTCTATTAAAATACCCATAGATTTAGGGGCACCCATTCTTGAATGTCCATACTTTATGCTTATAGTTCTTGTTGCTTGGGTGAAAATGTAGATTTGAACAACGTATGGACACTCAAGCATGGTGGTTGTTGCTTATAGTTGTTGTTGCTTCTTGCTGTTACTTAAAGTTACCATCATACTTTTTTCTTTTTTCTTTCTTTTTTTATTTTTTTTATTTTTTTATTTTTTTATTTTTTGCTGGGTAATTGTTTTTGCAGGGGATAGAACCCCTGAGTTGACGGTCACTAGGATAACCGGGTACCACTTAGGCCAGGAGGCCCGGTGGTACCATCATACATATTTAAACTAATGTTTTAAATAGATGAATATATATGCTTTATTTCCTTTCACGTATTTATTTAAGTTTTTTTCTATATGATCCTTGTATGATTTCTCATGGGTGAACGTCATAAACACTATTCTACCAAATAATAAAAGGGCTTGATTCAAATAAACTCTCTAAAAAATATGTTTTCAAAAGTTTTATGGGAAATTATACTTTACCACCCTAAGCTATACTTTATATTATACTTTGTATCATAAATTTTTCAAATGCACCCTAAAATATGACTCTTGTTATACATTACACCCCGACGTTAAATTTGCTGTTAACTTGAATAGAAATTCAAAATTTAGGGTGTAAAGTGTATTCAGGAATATAGTTTTAAGTGGCAAAGTGTAATTTTTACTTTATTTTTAAGGTATTGAGAAGAATGGAAATTAGGTCTTTTCACGTGGTGCTATATTTTTTATCCAAGTTAATAATAAACTTGATATCGGGTGCAAAGTGTAACAAGTGTAATTTCTCCAAAACTATCAATTTCAAAATGGGTATTTTCAATGACTAAACAATAAGATTTTCCAAGTTGATTCTTAACAAAACCCTCCAAAGGAACATTTTTAAATAAATCTTTGATAGATGCACTTTCTAAAATCACTTCTTAAATTAAGTTTCAAGAAGCCTAATTGGATCTTTTCAAAAAGACTTATAAAAAACCATGGACTTATATATCCCTAGCTAAAAGAACTTCTTTTCATAAAAAACCATCAAGACGTTTTCTTTAAAAAAAAAAAACCCCTTTAAAAGGCTTGGAATTTAATCTTGAAAATGATTTTTCCAAAGTACATGAAAAATCACATTTTTTTCTAAATGAAATTGTTCATCCTTTAGGGTTTTTCCACCAAAATCCTTTTTTCTAAAAAAACACTCATGAGAAAATCTCTCTCAAAATATCGTTTTCAAAAACTCAAGATATTTTCAAAGATAAAATACTCATTTTTTAAAAATGTCAAGAAATATCATTTTTTTTTTTTTTTTTTTTTTGTAGGAATGCAAGGATTTTTCTCCTTCTTCTGAAAATAAAAACCTCATTTTCCAAAGGAATGGTTTTTACTCCAAAAAATTGATTTCAAACAATTCTATTTCAAGAAATGATTTTAAGAAAGTACAACGTGTCCATAGTTCACATTAATTGAACTCATGACATGCAATCAAGTCAACATTTCCCCCCTCTACACTAACATTTTGGATTGATGTTGTTTCTTCATGAGAATAATACTTGCAGAATAAATATTCATTTAATATATATATATATATATAACATTTTATTAGTATGTAAATATTTTACTCACATGTTTTGTATTATATTATTTGTACAAAAATCTTTTTAAAAAAATAAATGACAAGTATCCAAGTTATTTTCCAAAATGTGAACAGTTGAAATCAAATTAAAATAAGGTACTATAATTTGGATAGGCATTGAGGTGTATCTAACATCTTCTCCACATGTAATTGAATTTTCTAGTTCAAGAGTTTTTGGCTCGAGACTTTCCCTACCTTAATTAACTTAGCAACCTCTAGGATAACTTTTAGCTAAGGACAAAGTTTGGTCACAAACTTGTGAATTTCTACAAATCTATTATTGGATTACATTTTCTTCTTATATTTTATATACTTACAAAATTTTTAAAAGATAAAAAATTAATAACTATGTTATCAATAAAATATTTAAAGATTTTATAATTTAAAATTATGTATAAAAAATAAGTTTATGAATCTTATATTATATAACATCCAATTAGCATGAAATTTGATATACGTGTTAAAAATATAAAAAATGCAATCTAACGGTTAAATTTTCAAAATATATAATTATGTCAATTTAATTTTTTAGTTAATTAAGTAATTAAATTGAATCAAATAATGAGTGTCCAATCACACCTAAAAAAGAATCAATAGTTTGTAGTGACTTATAAAATTAAATAAGTAAAGAAACTCATTCACATCACCCTTATGTCAAAAATGCACACACGTCATCACACGTGGCCAAATGTTTTTAATAAAAAACCAAATACGTGTGGTGGGTTCCTCCCTCGCAGTTCAAAATCCGGTGTCCAAAGCTAAGATCATAAATGGTAAGAGACCAAAGGCATTTCTAATTGAGTGTGCTCAACAACCTAATTTTCATTTGGACGAAATTGTGGCAGATGAAGTGATAGCATCTCAAGAAAGCCAAGATTCTCCCTGGGAAGGTGCTAAAATTACATTGTATGCCTTGCAGGTTGATCAACCTTCACCTAGAACTACGAGGGTGTTTGGTAAAGTGAAGGAATATTGAGTTTTCATATTCCTTTATTGATGCATTCATTATAATTTTTTTGATGTAACTATGACATAAATCTCAAAGGAGTTTTTTATTTTTTTTTTATTTTTTTGAGAATCATTTCAAAGGAGTTAATATTGTACTAGTCGTAGTTTCAATTTAGTCAAAGAAACGAAATATTTCGATATCAATAAATATCGATGTACTGTTTTGAGTTATCACAATATATATATATATATTCATTTAATATTTTATAAATATAATTTCTTTTTAAGCAAATATTTCTTTGGACAAAATAAAAATAAACTGATTTATTATTCTTTATTCATCAAAAAGAAAAAAAGATGATAATGTAAAAAATAAATAAAAACAATGCAAGGGTAAATTAGTAAAGGCCTAATATGTTAGTTATTTTTAAAAAATAAAAGACAAATTACAATTTACAATGGTAAACACTTGGAATATGTGGTCTGCTTTTAAGAGAATAATTGTGACTTTTTTTTTTTTTTTTGAGAAAACTTGTGTGCTAGTTGGTGCCAGCTAGTTATTGTTAAAAAAAAAAAAAAAAAAAAACGTTTGATCTTATCTTTTCTTTCTGGTAAAAGAACCTATCCGTTTTCCTCTACTCTTAATACCGAAAATTCCAAGTACAAATTGAAGGAGGCCATGCACTCGATCTTGAACTGAATGAGCTTTGTTTCTTCCTCAGCCCCCAGAGAAGCGAGCAAAAACATAAAAGCACGACTTGAAGAATTCTTTTCGCCATTATTCTCAAACTAAAGCAAATTAAGAACAAGATTAGTAGCAAAGACGAAGAAGAGCAAGTATGGATCCGGTGACCTTAGCTTTTTTATGGTACAAAATCAACTCCCTCATTCCATACCCTAGCCAATATCGACAAGGTTGGATGATTAGGCTAGACTTGGTAAGTCAATCGTTTATCGTTTCTATTATAGTGAACCAAAAGTAGATGGACCAACCTAGTGAAGATTAGACAAGCCTAAGGACAAGTATGCATTAATTATGTCTTTTTTATGAGGTGGACATTACATTAGAAGAGAAATTCGTACGACGAGGAAATTGATTCCTTTCAGGTACCAATACAAGATAAGGGGAGGCAAGCTTACGGTGGAGGTTGCATAAGCATAATTATTGAGTATTTTTAGAATATCATAATTTTGTATTCTCATAAAAGGAAAATGGTGTGTTCATAAAATTGGTTGTCAGTTTTGTCGACATTAATTGATTGCGATGGAGATTGAAAAGAACATGTCGTCGACATTACGGTTTCTTGTTCTATCTATCAACTATCAAGCGTTGCGTTCATACATACATACGATATCTACTGGAAGCTGCAAAATGTGGTCCTGATTTTGAGAAAAATTGCAAGCACCACAAATTTAACACCTTGACCTTGAGTCAGTCAATTGCAGTTTGCATCAACGGACAAAAACGATCGATCGACCTTAAGCGCAACCCTTTTCTCACTGCATTCGATCACATATGGCAACATTTTCAAACACCCATCAGTGTGGTGTGGGACATAGACATTAGCTAGTTTGAAATATATATCATCTAGTTATTGCTAATTGCTATATGAAAATGTTGCAATTTTTGAATGATCGTAAAGATTGGAAATAGAAATAAATTATTGCAAAAATTGTCAACATATACATATATAAAACGTAAACATTGGTTTAGGATGTCTTTGAGCCTCAACCAGCATTCCATGATCAAAGCAAATTAAGGTCATTTGATGACTATTTGAGTACTATAATAATGGAGACAAACTCATTGCCTTTGCTCGATCAGGTGGACTCACAGGAAGACAAGGTGGTAGGGTAGCACTGTAGCAGTATCTTTAGGTAGTTGATTTTGTTCCCCATCTTTCTTTTTTTTTTTTTTCTTTTCTCTCTCTCTCTCTAGAGAAATCAATTATTTTCATAAAGCTACTTTATGCACATGATCGTGCTCTTTCAGTAAAGTAATTTGAAGTGCGACTTTGCATCAGGTGGTGGGATCGGGCCATGGGTACAGGCTTCACTTTATGTCAAGACTTCAAAAATATCGTCGGATGCTTTATTGCTCCGTAGACTTTAAATGAGTAAAATTTATAAGGACAATATTATTGGTTTTCATCTAATTGTACACAATTGCACGATAAAGTGTACACTACAATGTTATACACTGTTCTTGTAAATATGTACGAATGTTGTATATATTTATATATTCTATAATGTAAGTCTTACATGTATTGTAGAAAGTAAACTAATAATTTTTCAATTTATAATTAACATGGATATGGTTTTATAAACCTCAAGTATAGCTTCTGGTATTTTTGTCAAACTCATAAGATGATTAAAATGTAAAAAATTTAAGTCATATAGTTGTGCATATTAAACTTTAAACTTTTATTTTATAAAATATTGATTTATGACATTCATTTTATATGGTTTTCATCTAATTGTACACAATTGCATGATAAAGTATACAATACAATGTTATACCCTGTTCGTGTAAATATATACTAATGTTGTATATATTTATATATTCTATAATGTAAGTCTTACATGTATAGTAGAAAGTAAACTAATAATTTTTCAATTTATAATTAACATGGATATGGTTTTATAAACCTAAGTATAGCTTCTGGTATTTTTGTCAAACTCATAAGATGATTAAAATGTAAAAAATTTAAGTCATATAGTTGTGCATATTAAACTTTAAACTTTTATTTTATAAAATATTGATTTATGACATTCATTTTATATGGTTTTCATCTAATTGTACACAATTGCATGATAAAGTATACAATACAATGTTATACCCTGTTCGTGTAAATATGTACTAATGTTGTATATATTTATATATTCTATAATGTAAGTCTTACATGTATAGTAGAAAGTAAACTAATAATTTTTCAATTTATAATTAACATGGATATGGTTTTATAAACCCAAGTATAGCTTCTGGTATTTTTGTCAAACTCATAAGATGATTAAAATGTAAAAAATTTAAGTCATATAGTTGTGCATATTAAACTTTAAACTTTTATTTTATAAAATATTGATTTATGACATTCATTTTATATGGTTTTCATCTAATTGTACACAATTGCATGATAAAGTATACAATACAATGTTATACCCTGTTCGTGTAAATATGTACTAATGTTGTATATATTTATATATTCTATAATGTAAGTCTTACATGTATAGTAGAAAGTAAACTAATAATTTTTCAATTTATAATTAACATGGATATGGTTTTATAAACCTCAAGTATAGCTTCTGTTATTTTTCTCAAACTCATAAGATGATTAAATTGTAAAAAATTTAAGTCATATAGTTGTGCATATTAAACTTTAGACTTTTGTTTTATAAAATATTGATTTATGACATTTATTTCATAATTATTTCCAAATGTGATTATTTATATACTTATTTTTATGACAAAATAATAAATTATTATAAAAAGAGTTAACTATATGAATTTAAATGTCTGTTTAGAAACAACTTATTTAAATTTTTGTTGAAAATATTGTAGATAAAAGTTAAAAGGTAGATAAAATAAGTAGAAGATACACGTGAGATTTACAAAAAGTAGGAAAAAAAAGAAGATGAAATAAGCTGGTTTATAATCAAGTCCCAAATGCCTACTAAGTCATATAATTGCCCATATTTATTTTCTCTTCCATTAAAACATTTTCTTCTTTATTTTCCTTTCTTTTATATAACTTTTGAACATTAAAAATTATTAAAAAATATGAAAAAATTTATTTTTATATTTTCAGTGAAGTTTGACATATAAAAGATCCAACGCAACTAGTGGTCTAGTGGCCAAATCTTGGGCCAACAAGATCTTGGTCTTGGGTTTGAGTTCTCTTGATCTCATGTTGGTACTCATCTCCCTTTATATTATCCTGTGCATGTAGGGGTTGCCACTCTTCCCGCCTACATTTTTTTTCTTACCAAAAAAAAAAATGGCATAAAAGATACATCAACATAAAAAAAAAATCGATATTAATTTATATATATATATATATATATATATATATATACTTTAAAAAGTAGTGAAAAGAAACTATGAATTAGAAAGGATAATATTTTATACAAAATATGAGTTTATGAATCAAATAGTAAACATCACATCTAATTGACACCAAATTTGGTGTGTATGTTAAAAGCAAAGGAAGTATGTAAAATGATTTTTTTAAATATCAATCCAATAAAAAATTATTATATAGGGAAACATTAACAAATGGTTACACCATGTGTAACTTAATTCTAATTCATTTTTAATTTGGATATTGTTTTATGTCTATTAAAGTTAATTAAAACTCACTGTTATATTAAAATAAAACAGCGAAACATTAAAAAATTTCTAGTAAAATTAAATCTGGTCTTTTGTAAAAAGATTTTTTATTTAGTATGATTAATTTGTATATATCTAAAAGTTTATCATTTATAAATATTTTGACACGTCTCTCTCTCTCTCTCTCTCTCTCTCTCTCTCTCTCTCTCTCTCTCTCTCTCTCTCTCTCAATTGAAAATCTGTAGTGCATTGAAATTGTTTCATGTGCTCATTCCATGGAGAGGGCCTCTCACAAATGTGTGGGTCTTGCATTTGTGGGATCCACATCCTTACGAGAGACATGTTCCATGAACTGAGTACATAAGAGACTTTCTTTTACCGCTATAGCAGTTTCTTAAACAACCACAATAGATTGATTACAAGTGGCAGTTTTAGTAACTACCACCAAATAACCCATGCTTAAACCCTATTTTTTAGTAGTGAGTGCACAATACGATTCACAAAGTTTGACATGAATAAAGGTTCCTGAAGAGTGATTGGATGTTCAAAATTTTGGTGAAATACAACATACAAATATAAAAATTACAACAATGGTGGTGTGAGCGTATCGTTTTGTTTTAGGAGACACACACACACGGTTTTGCCCCTTAGGAGTATGCCTCAGCCGAATGGACTGGAGGCAAAGATTTGAGAGTTGTCACATGGTTTAGGTACAGGAACCACATTAGGTCTCTTGAGCCTCTTACATAGGTCTATGCACTAGACATTGGGTCTAGAGTTAGGGTACAAGAATGGGAAGGTGTTAGGAACCTAAACCCACCCGGCTTGTGATAAAGATATAATTAAAAGAGTCATAATCCTAAACCTAAACACACATCATGCATTAAATAAATAAACAAAACACACAAAACAAGTCAAACATTACACCACAATATATAAGTAAACACATTTAAACACGATCAAATAGATATTATTAAATATGGAAAGTTGATAATTAAATTAAACACACAAAGAAAGATATCAAATTAAACCAAACATGGAAATATTTACTAAATAAAATATGAAAAACAATTATTCATAATTAAATAACCTAAATCAATATCAAACAGAATCATAGAACACATGGAAAACAATCAATTTGATTAAAAAAAGATTTTTGCTAGTAATGGGTTTGGGGTGCGTGTTCATACTCAACCTTGTGTAAGTAGCCTCGATTATGCATATGCATCATTAGCACAGACTATGAAAAATTCACATTTTAGATGAAATTAATCAAAGAGATTAATACAAAAACAAAAGAAAGATCATGAAGAACCCTAAAAGTGATATATAATCAACTTAACATTAGATTAACACAACATGAAAAGAAACATAACAATAAAACAAATTAAACATGAATACAAAAATAAACTAAATCAAGAAAACATATAGATATAACACGAGTGAAATAAAGACACAAGAATAATTAGAACATATTATAATTAACCCAAGATCAGATTAGTACATATCAACGGAGTTATAATCATCAAACAAATCAAAATAAAGGTTAGATAGACTACATCAAGAAACTCATGTGAATCCTATTAAGCAAAGGAAGAAATTATTGATAGAAGACTCACCTAGCTTAGGATCACGAATTTAGAGCTTTTTAACCGACCCCTCAGTGCCTACAATACCGAAATTAGAAGAGGAAATAAAGAACATAATAGAACTAAGATAATCACAACTTAGAAACAAATTATTTTGAAAAATGAATTAGAACACCACTTTCTGACTTAGTAAAATTACTAGTGTGTTGTGTGTGAGTTTGAAGAAAAGAGAATGGGGTATTAGAAAACATGGAGACCAAAAGCCTCATTCAAGAATTATTTGTGTTTAAAATGTTATGGTAAAATAGTGAGTAAAAGTCATTTTTCAACATTTTCAAAATGATTTAGAGCACTTTTGAGTTGTGATCATCTCTAAACTATTGAGACTTTCGCTCCATTTGTTTTGAAGTAAAATATTTTCAAATGTAAAATATTTTCAGGTGTTTGGTATGACAAATAAAATTTTTCAAGCAAATCACCAAAACCGATTGCTCAACACCAAAGCCACTAGTGCCCAAGGTTCGGTGATAGGACCACTGAAATTGGCAATTAGAGTGGTAGCTCCAGCTATCAGACTGCGCTGACGATCATTGTTAGAGCAGTATCTTCTGACCGAACCGCCAACATCGATTGACAAAACGACGTCTTTGGTTACCGGACCTCTGGCACTGGTTACGGTGCAGCGTCTTTGGCCACTGGACCGGCAACACTGGTTGCCGATACGACTTCTCTAGCCTTTGAACCACTAGCACCTATTGCTAGAGCGAAGTCTTCGAACACTGGATCGGCGGCACTAGTCGTGAAGTGGAGTCACTGGCCATTGGACTGCCAGCATTAGTTTTTGGAGTGGAGTCTTCGGACATTTGACCGCCGGCACTGGTCGACAAGCATAGTCAACGGCCACCAGATCAATGATCTAGCGACTAAATGAGGGAGGGGAAGTCACTGTGTGTATTTGGAAAATGTTTTACCAAATTTTCAAAAGTAAAATATTTTACAACTTTTTATAAAGAATTTTACGGTCAACGAAAAATATTTTACAAGTTTGACTATATTTTACTAGCAAACAAACACTTAAAAATGGGAAAATATTTTACTTCAAAACAAACTGAGTGTACAATTATCCTTAATTGAAGTCAGGCTCATCATTGAGATAGGAGAAAAAAAGTTACTAACAGGTACAAAATGGATTCATCTCTTTCACCTTGCACATGAGGATGGACCCAGGTAAACTATTCAAGATATTAAACTCTAAAATCAATTACAGTATAAATGGTCACTCTTTTCTTTTCAACATAGAAATTAATATTTAATTTGCTCAATCATTAACTCTCCACAAACTCACACATACTATTTTATTTAGTATCCCACAATTAAGGCCATCAATCTTAATATGAAATTCACTCATTTTCATTTCTTTGTAATATGAAAATAAACAACGGGCAGTTAGATTGTGTTTGTTTTGGCTTCAAATCACTTCCGGAAATGCTTTTCCGAAAATGCGGGTGTTTGGTTGCGCATAAAAAATAAATTTTCCGGAAATTATTTTCAGTTGACCATGTGTTTTGAAGTGAAAATTTTCAGTTCAAATCATTTCCGGACTCACGCGCAAAGACAGAGAGAGAGAGATAGAGAGAGAGGGGGGAAGAAGAAAGAGCCCAGTCCTCAGACCGAGCTCCAGTCTGTGCCGATCGCACCGCGCCTCGCACCGTGCCTCGCACCGCGCCGATCACACCACGCTGATCGCAGCACCGCGCACTTCTCTCTTCCTTCTTCTCTCAATTTGACCGGATTTAATGATTTTTTTTTTCTGGGTTTTGTTTCTTTTGTGTTTCTGTATTGAGGAATGATATTATATACTTGTTTGGCAGCTGAGAAAATGTGAGAAAATGTGAGCAACAAGTAGAAAATGTGTTTTCTATGGTATTTTCAAGAACACAACCAAACACTAGAAAATATTTTTCAAAACATTTTTTGAAATGCAACAAAATACTTGAAAATATTTTCCTTTTCCGAAAATAGCATTTCCAAAAAATATTTATTTTCCAGAAAATATTTTACATGAATCAAACACAGCCTTAATCAACATAATTTTGATAAAAAAAGGAGAAAATACAAAAAGTAGGTCAAATTGACCAAAAAATTAGAAAGCAAGATTTAAAAATACTTAAATGGGAAAACGAATCAATGGAAAAGTGGTATCCACGACCACTGAAGTGAACTCGAGCCTTTTTAGTTTTGGACATATATAAAGGCTTTTTAAAAATTAAAAAAAAAAAAAAATTTCTAAAGACGTAGAATCTAACCGAAACCGAATGCAGGAACTACTCGTATAGATCTGTATATTGGTTGAGTGACTTGAGTCTATAGATAATTGATAATTCCCCACCATCTAGAGAATCGATTAAAGCAAAGATGTAGGGGTTGGGTTTTCACCTACTCCTGACAGGAGGCCTGACACGTCGCTTAATCACTCATGACTCATGAAGCAACGCATGTGATGTGCGGGCCATATAAAAAGACTTATCATCCGGATTTATTATTATTATTATTTTTGTTTATTTATAAAGAGTTGACGAGGACGCCTTAAAAAGATAAAACCTTTAAGCAACTTGTACGAAAGGAGCTACTTCATAAAATAATGGGTAGGAGTATGATTGTCCTCTCCTCTGGTGAGTGGTGACTATTTCAAAGATTAATAACTATTTGTCACTTTACTTGATTTTTGTTTCGGTAAAAACTTTACGTGACAGTTTGATTGACGTGCTCCAAGCTTTGCTTATTTTAGGTGATAAGCTTGTCCAACACCACACCCCCCCCCCCCCCCCCCCTACTTTTTTTGGCCTTTAGTTAGCCACACAAACGTTGGTGCTTCTTTTTTTTTTTTTAATGAATGTTGGTGCTTCTTTTGTGATCAAGGATGCAGATGCTTTTTTAAAGGCTTATACTTTCATAGATTTATTGAAGAGGGAATATTGGAGTCAACGGGACCAAGTCATTATTTTGTTTTTTTTTTTTTTTTTCTTATTTTCTTCGTTTCTTGTCTTATTTTCTTGTTTCTAGTAAGTTCTGTCATAATTTGTTTGATGGGTAGTGTTCGTGAATTTTTTTTTTTTGGGTAGAAAGTAGCGTTCGTGATTAATGGTATACAATTGTGGAGTATAAGTCAACACAAATCTGACTTATTTCATAATTGTATGAATTTAAACACAGCCTATTTATTAAATAAGTGAGTTATTATGAATGAGTCATATGACACACTTGATAAATATACTATGTTTAAGTTGGATTAACACAAACATAGTGTAAGGTAGTGGGCCTTGTTTGTAATGTTGGGTTGCTTCCTACTGCACTAGGCCCGAGTTTTCTAGATAAGAGAGTTGAGATCGGTCCAACTGGAACCCACCTTGGTCCGACTTATGCGCAAACTATACCACGTCTGCCAGGCTTTGGTTACATGCCCATGGCAAGCAGAGTCGCTATAAAGAAGTTATGGCAGACAGATATTAATACGGATAATACAAGAAAATACAATCACTACTTTTAGCCTGCAATAAATAAAGGTGAGCAACAAAAGGCTCTCCGTATATAGAATAAGCTAAGTGAAGGATAAACAGAGTTAGCAAAATCAAAGTGTTAGTTTGCCATGCCAAGTAATACACAAGATTGAAACCAAGAAGGGAAAACCGTTCCCTCAACGCGAGTAATCTCAGAGAAGAAATTAATTGCTTTGAGAGAACAAGCCTAAATGATCTATGCCCAAATACAGATCTTTTGTCTTTTATAGAGAGTAAGGCTATTGAGGGAGAGAGGAAATCAACCTATTAGTGCATGCCTGCCGTTCTAAACTCTCTGTTTTTCTTTTCTCTCGTTGCGTCTTCCTTTTCTTTTTCTTTTGTTTTACTTCTTTTCATTTTCAATGCTTACTTCTGGGTTATGGTTTTTCCTAGAAATTCCTATTACTGTGATTTTTTCCCCCTCCTCCAATGCACAGCAAGGGGTCCTTTATATAGAGCCTGTCGTGATTGGTATTTACTGTTTTAGCCCTTACCTGCTTTTTTTTAGTGTGAGTGTCCTTGCCGACCGCTTACTGGTCGTCAGTTGTTCAGCCACCACCACTTACCTGTGCTGGCTATGCCGCTCCCCTCTGCCAAACAAAGAAGGCTATTTTGTTTGTTTGTTTGCCGTGACTTTTTCTACCCGTTACAGTGTGTGTGCTCTCTCTCTCTATTTCTCATGGCATGCATCTAGTGGTTCCAACTCATCCTTGCTTCTTTTGGGTGGCATGTCATCACAGCAGGATATTTCCCCCAAAAGAGCCTGAGCAAGAACCCCAGAATAGGTTTTTTCCCTTTCCCTACCGCCAGACCATGCCCTCTTTTACCTTTGACCCATGACCCACCACTTCCTATATTGGCTGGATACAGGCTGGTGGCGCCTGGGTCTTGCGCATGCTTTACCTTCTTCGCCTGCTGCTCATGCATTTGCCGTGATCTGGAGATTGGTCTGTACGTTCTGCCGTGCACTTTTGGCTTCTTATGGCGTGGGTTGTTTTACGATCTGCCATTCTTTATGACTTGCTTCTTTTTGGGGGTTGGGCCTTGTCGGATCGTGGGCCTTCCTTCCCCCGGCCTACTCTGTATTCACTCCGTGGCCTTGTTAGCATTTCCTGTCGTACCACTTTGCTATTCCTGCTGTAATGTTGTTTGACTCAATACTGCTGGGCCTCTTTGGGCCTGCTGCTTATTTCCCTCCCAGTGACTCAGTGTGTTCACTGGGCCTTTTCTTACATTGTTTACGGGCTCCTGTGTCCCATTTCCCTCTTGGGCATCCTTGGCCCATTTGCTTTCCTTGAGTTTCTTCGGCCCTTTTCCAATCCTGCTTTCCCATGGGCCTTTACTAACTCTCTTGGGCTTCCCTGACCCAATTACTTTATACCTCATCCTTAGGGCTGATGGGTCTTCCATTAGCTCCTTACTTTTTTTGCTTGCATTACTTTGGACTTGTTGTGGCCTATTCTCGCTTTTCTACATACTGCCTATGGGTTTGCTTCTTCTCTTTTTTCGGGCCCATTCAAGCTCGTTTGCTTCCTTAGGACCCACTTTGTGAGCCCGTGAGCCATTCATTCTTGCCACTTGGGCTTAATGGTTTTTTCTTGTTTGCTAACTTTGGTCTGCCCATGTTGCTGGGCTTTTTCTCTTACTGGGCTTTGTCAAAAATGAGCATCAACACATAGCTTATTATGATTGACATATTTTAATTATGTAACAATATAAATTATAATAATTATAAATAAATATATAAATTCCATAAAAAGTTTATTTAATAATAACTTCAATTAAAAAAAAAAAAAAACTTTGGCACCTCCAAATTGAAAACTAGTAATTTCAAATTGGTAGCTGCCTTAATGAATTTAAAAAATAAAGAGTAATACTAGGGATATCACAAGTTTTACTATATAGAGCTTATAAAATGATGTGTCACCAACCACAAAACCAATTCAAACATTTATTTATCAAGTGATTAAGGTCTACCAATCACATTTATTGTCACATTAGTTTGTAAGCTTTCTTCTGTAAAATGTGTAGTAGTTTTAGTATTTTCCAAAAAATGAAACGGTCACTTGACCTATATGTGCTTTGTATTAAAGTTTGGGGCTTTGTATTAAAGTTTAGGACTTGGGTTCAATTGAAAACTAATCCTTCCAACCCAAAGAATCTGAGAAATAAAATGGTCACTTTACCTATATATGTTTAGTATTATAGTTTGCTTAATTGATGTTTGAGACTTAAAAGTAAAATGTTTAGGACTTTCAGTTTTGAGTGATGTTGTGTTACTTGGTTCACCTAAAAAATTGTTTGTGAATAGTATATTAGCTAAAGTAAGAAAAGTGAGATTTTTACATCAAATTTGACTTAAAGTGCAGTGAGACTAATGTGAAGGCTCAAAGAAAAAATTTCTTATCCAAAGCATCAAAAGAGAAGAAAGGAAGGGAAATTGGTTGTTTTGGTTCCTTCTTAGTTCTTATTTGTTTCCAAAAGAAGGAAAATCTGTCGACTCGCCTGCTGAACCCTCCAGTTGGAAGCATTAATGGTGATTTTTAGCAGCCAAAATCAAGTGAAAATCCATCCTTAGATGGTGCTGGAGACAAGGAAAAGCCAATTACTCCTATTTTCTTGCATCAGCCCAAAATCATATATAGCTTTGATGGCCTGCCAAGCTCACACACATGGCACTTTTGTGAGCTTTTCATTGGGTGTTCTAACTTCCAAGTATAATCTTGCCTACCAAATCACAATGGATTTAGCCTCTTTTGAAGTGCCTTTCAACCTGTTGGACTTATACCTATCTAGATTTGGTCAAACCCATTGATTAATTTGGGGTTTATTTATTTGAAAATTGAAAATGGTGGATTTTTGAACCCCAAACATGTTAGAAATATCAAAAGATGTCAATTAAGTTACAAGCCTCTTGGCATTTGGGTTCTTAAAGTTGTCACGAACATGGATTTTTTTTCAAGCTAGCTTATGTTTCTGAAATGAGGGCCACTTGATTTGCGGTTCAAATCTTGTCAATGAGGTATCACGAGTCGTAAAGCACAATAGTTTATGAATCATTTAGCCCAAACCAAAGTTGGTTATTTTTTGGGCCGAGGAGGATGTGTGTTATTTAGCCTAGGAAAAGTATGGGTCTTCTATAGTCCAAATAAGATGTGCATCGTTTTGCCCAAATATGGATATGGATCATTTAGTTAAATAAATTTGTGCATCATTTTGTTGCCCAACTTAATAACGGTTTGTGGATCGTAAAGTCCAACACAGATTTATGGATCATGAAGGCATTTAATTTTGAAGTTATTTATTTCGGCTTAGAGCTTTCTGATTATTTATTGGGCTTAAAAACCAAAAAAATAGGAGATGTGTCTTTCTTGGGCTTTTTTTTTTCTTTCTCCTTAGGCTTTTAAGGCATTTGCTTTGTTTACATAATCGGCCCATCCATTGGAGTCTTGCTACAAGAGTGTAGTTTTGAATGACTGCCACGTGGCCAGAAAACGGTTAGGCCAAACATATATTGGAGACTTTTATTTGTTTATTTATTTATTTTCCATTTTTCCCAAAATATTGTGAATTTTACATTGGTTCAAAAGAGGGATTAATACCTTACTGAAGTGAATATTATGTTCTTCCAACATTCTAAGAGCCTTTCCAAGCATGTAAACTCTTTTATAAAAAAATGTTTTTTTTACTGTATTATTTAACTCCATTACTTTTAGATGAATTGCATGAGACTGATTGATAATCTTTCTCTAATTGTATTTCTTACTAAGTAATTATATATGATGATCAAAGTGTACTTAAATTACTTATTTTCAAAGTGTACTTAAATATATGTACGTAATGTGCAATATAGAACACCACTTTAGACTAATAATAATAATAATAAATTCCAGAAATATTTCCGGATATTTTGTTTAAAGTAAGACATTTAAGGTTTTTTGGTTTAGAAACACATACACACACATGCACAAAGAGGAGGAAACGAGGATCTGACACAAAAGTACACTGCAAATTTTACTCAAAAGTCGTGGTAACTTTTAAAAAACAGTGGGTCAAGTTATATTACACACAATATACTCTCTTAAGTAATATAAGACAGTTTTTTTTTTTTTAATTTTTTATTTATAGAAATAAACACACATACACACACAAGGGAGATGTAATGAGGTTCTAATATAAAGACACACTACAAAATCTATTAAAAAGTTATGGTAATTTTTAAGGGAGTGTGGACATTTAAGGTTAATTCTCAAAAAAAAAAAAAAAAACCTACCAAATTATGACCCTTAACTAACTAACTAAAAAACCTTCCAAAAAATATCTAATATAAATTACACGGCTTGAAAGAGTAATTAATAAAAGTAATATATATATTTATATATATATATATATATATATATATATTTTACGGGTCAGAAACTTTTTATTAAGAACATCTACTGAAGATTCTTTAAAAAAAAAAAAAAAAAAAAAAAAAACTCCCAAAACAATACTTACATCAGTGAGTCGACTCAGTTTTCGGTAATTGGTGTTAGTCACCATCATATGTGGTTGTATGCTACTATGACATGCCTTACCTAAAGAAGTTATTGTTGGTGTAGGCGTATTTCAAACACTTTTGACATTTATTGTGAGTCTTACATTGGTTTGGAGTGAGCTTCATTGTATTTATAAGCTACAGTGAATCTTCTTTGATATCTTTAAGATATAAGACTTAGCGTGAACTTGGGATCTTATCTGTATCATATACACACCCTGCCTTGTCTCATTTGCGCACGTGGGTTCAAATCAGTTTTACCTTGTGTGTGTGTGTGTGTTTTTTTTTTTGATATTTTAAAAGCTATTTTTGATTGTTGGATTTAGCTTCGTTTTTGTAAGCTAAGTTATTATTTTATTGTTATCTAACCCACTCAGTGGCTTATTTAACACAATATAAAGGCATTTCGATCATATAATTGATTTTTTTTTCTTTCTCTCGATCAGAACAATACCGCTGTTTTTTTCTTCTCCTGAAAGTGTTCCTCTCCCATGTAGTTTTTCTTGTGTGAATGGTATTTGTGCTTGCGTGAATGATCATCTTGTTGATCAATTGAAAGGACATGCATTATTAGAAGGTTGCTCTTGAATCTTTATGTGTGGTGTGTGGAAGTATGTCCAACACAAAGGTCGACACTATAATCTAATCATGGGGGACTGCCTAGCTTGAGAACTAATCACATCAAGTTTTACTCTAACTGGCATAACTTAACTTTTAAGAACAACGCTTTTGCGTGATTCTATAAGACGGTGAGATTGTTCCTAAAATCTTCTTTATTTTCTATTATTGTTGATTATTCAGGTTACTTTTGTTTGATCAAGACTTGTTTATTCATTAAAATATTTTCAACAATTATAAGACAACTTTTGCCTTGGATTACTCTCACTGGCTCAAGAGACAATTTACAACTTTGAGGGAAATATGTTAAAAGCAGTTGATTTTTATTTATTCAGATCAAATCAAAGACTAATTAAAGAAGAAAGAAATAAAAGGGGATGATGTGGGAACAAGTCCACCCCGAATCTTCCTATAAAAAAAAAAAAAAAAAAAAAAAAAAGTCCACCTCGAATCTACTGCAACACGATTAAGATTTAAGACAAATAACGGCCCAACGCGGCAGACTTTGAAATTAAATCTAGCTTGTTAAAAGGACTTGTGGGAAAGTTCACGCATCGCAACTTGGCTTTGAAGTTTTGAAGTACCGCCGAAAACGAGTCCGTATTGTCATGACTCATGAATGCTTCAACTTTATCCCAATATTGGTGACTGGTGAGGGTTGTCAAATTAATTAGTTAAGGCTGTCTGATATGATTATTCTTGCAGTGCGTCAAAAACACAAAGCACTATCACGTCAATACTCAATACATATATAGGCCGTTAGAGTTTGTGGGGTCGGAGCTTTCGTTGAATTTAGTTGTCGTTTACGTGAATTCTATTCAAAGCAAAACCCTGTTCTTATTGAGGCCAAATCGTACGTGTTCCCTTCATTCATACGTTTAACTCAACCCACACCTTACGCAGCCCACTTTTTTTCTCTCTTTCTTTTTTGCCGAGACTCTTTTCTTTTTGTTTCAAAAGCATGCAAGAGTTATTATTATCATTATTAATTATCTTCTTGAAAGCATATTTTTTTCTTTCAAGAAAAATGTATTAATTATCTTCTTAAAAGCATATTTCTTCTTCTAGTTTTTGTCCCTAATGACAACGATTGTGAGACTTCTACCTAAGTTTTTATGTTATTTCATGAATTTGACTTATCTCCAGTGTTTTTGTGCACTAGAGGCAATAGTGGCATAACAAATGTTTTAAAATGGTCATGTGTTGGCTTAGTGTTTTATCAGGTGCACTAAACAGAAACCCTTAAGAGACTTGCTCACTGTAAATTATACATTTAGTAGTTAGATCAAACCTTCATTACCCTTATTCCTAAAGTGGCGGTATCAGAGGAGGTTTCTCATTTTAGGCCAATAAGTCTATGTAATGTCACCTATAAGATCATATCCAAGATTATGGTTAATAGGTTGAAACCTCTAATGGATAAGTTTATATCACCATACCAAAATGCTTTTATACAAGGTAGGAATATCTTTGATAATATTCTTCTTGCCCATGAAATTATTGACACTTTAAAGAAGAAGAAGGGCAGAAAGAAAGGATATAGGGCTCTAAAAGTTGATATGTGTAAATCTTATGATAGGGTAAGTTGGAATTTTCTTAAGGCAGTTTTTATCTCTATGAATTTTGGCAATTATTGGGTCCACAGGATTATGGAATGTGTATCTTCAATGCAATATGCTCTACTCCTAAATGGAAGTCACACACACACCTTCCTTCCAACCAGAGGAGTCAGACAAGGGGATCCAATCTCCACCTATTTGTTCCTGTTATGTGCCAATATTCTGTCCATTGCACTCATACAGGCTGAAGGCCAAAAGAAAATTAAAGGAATCAAATTAGGTAGAAATGGAGTTTCTTTCACACATCTCTTCTATGTTGATGATTCCTTATTTTTCTTTGAAAATGATAGACAATCTTTGAGGAATTTGAAGGATGTTGAGGACCCTTTTTTCGATCCACGTGGCATTACTTCATTGGCAACCCATGCCATATCAACATATTATTGATTTTTTGGGTAAATCTATTTAAAACCCAAAATAAGCTCATATCTCATTCAACTACATGGATTGGGCTCACATGGTTTGTGAGATCCTTACTTCAAGAGGCGGATTCATAATCCACATTTTCTCTTCATCAATTGGGATCATAACCCCACAACATCATCAACATCAACATATGGATTGGGCTTAAGCAATGAATCAAAGCTCACGGCTCATATTACCTCTCTTACACTCATGGCAAGCAGCTTCTTCAACAAGAGCCCAAATTTACACAAAATGACAACAAAACCCGAGGTACGTCATCTCATCTTCGGCTTATGATCGAAGCTCATAAGTTTCTTTGGGGAAACTTTGGGAGTTGTGGTTTGGAGGGCCAAGATGTATTTTCAGTAAAGCTCCAGTGGTTTAAAGTTGATAAAAGAGACATATTGCTTAGCGTGTCTTCTCCAACTCCCTGAACTCTGACGAGTCCGTGTGTAGCGGGTAACATATGGTAAGCATCTCTTATCACATAGCACTTTAGATGATAAAATTCCCCATTGCTCTTTTCCTAAAACTTAATATTCATTATATGATAAATACTCAATATCTCCAGCCATCTAACTGCTGAGAAATAACTGTTCATTCAATCCCCAGTTGTTGCTATACAAATTTAAAAACTTCATTATATTATTCTACATAAGTCTTATTACTACTTTCAGCTAAAATCCAACTCAAACTCATGGCCTAATCTGATTGACTATCTTTTATCTCCAAATATATACAAAATATTCATGATATCTCTCATACCCAGCTGCTGTCTGCCACAATCAGACCATATATTTCTCTGCTAGCTGCCGGAGCAGAGCATTAAATACTCTTCTTGCTCATTAAGATTATGTCACAACCCAATGAGAAATTGACTAAATCTCTAAAGCTTCATTAACTTTCAACCAATCCTTCTATTACTTGCTAAAAATGTGTTGTAATAGAACCTTGGACCAAAAACACAAACACCCGAAAAGGAAACATTTCCAGCTGAACCCCAGCAGTATTCAGCACTTGACACCTGGCTGGAAGTGATATCATCAGCCATTTAATGCTAAAATCCTAGCAACCAGCTACTATATTCAAAATAGCAAGATACCCTTGAAAGAGATCTTACCATTTTCAGCCAAATCTATTAAATAAATGCTGGATGTCCTCTCCAGCAGTCTGAAATCACCCAACTGACCTCATTTGCTTCTGCCCAAAGCAAACAGCTGTCTTAGGATAGCTGTTACAGCTTTTCCCTGACAGTTGTGACAGTTTTTTCAAAACAGCTGTGACAGCTAACCCAGCAGCCTAAGCATTACTGATTTTTCCACATTTGGCTAAAACCAAAACCAACTAAAGTAACTATCTTTTTCTTGCCAAAATACCTTCCTTTTCTGCTGCTCTTTCCCCAGCAGCTCTTACCCAAAACAACAAGAACACCTTAAAGCTAAACATACCATTTTTGGCCAAATCTTAAGATGGATTTTCTGAAGATTCATTGCTAGTTTGGACAGATTTTGACTGAGATTATTTGCTAAATACCCTCTTAAACTCAGCTCTAAAGGGGAACCTTTCATTAACACCTCAGGGGAGGACACCAATAGAGAAGAACTCTCTCATAAACTTCTCTCTCCCTCTAATTATCTTCTTAAGCTCTTAACTGAGCTTCTGGGTTTTTAGTTCCCAAATTAGAAACTAAACTCTCCAGCCCTTAACCCATAAATGCCCTTCATAAGCCCTCATACATCCTCCAGCAGAAAATCCCAGCAGTAAATCCTAGCAACATTGCTAAACACACTACAGCACTATTACCCCTCTTATACTCATCCTCTCGCTCTCCATATTTAGAAAATACATCTATCTTACTGCTCCTATCTCCAAATACCTAAACACATCTTTATACTCTTCTCTTACAAAATCTTTCCTCTTGGAAAGAAATCTCTACAACTTCTCCAGCAGTTATAATCTCATATTTTTACTATCTTTAACCTTCATGTCTCTCATACTTTCATATATCATACATATTACAAATACTACATTCCACAAAACATCTATATCTTTTACCATCTCCACACTTCTCAAGAGATATCAAACACTCATACTAAAAGCCCTTCTTATGGAAGGCATGAACTTTTATTACTAAAGCCCTTCTCCTAGAAGGTACCAAGATATCATATCAAAGCCCTTCTTGTAGAAGGCACAATTACTTCTTACATAAAACCCTTCTCTTAAAAGGCACAAATACTCCATACAAAAGCCATTCTCATGGAAGGCAACACTATTCATAACTTCACAACAACTAAAAGAGCATTGTCAAAGGGAAACTCATTTAAGTGCATGATAAGAGGAGCAAGCTTAACCAGCCCCTACATACAGTTGGGCATACTCTCTCTCCCTCCAATTGCATCCATATTTCCCCTTCAATCTTGAAGGTATCATGGAAAATTGCCTCTCTACCGCTGGAGTCATTTTGCTGGAATCCTATCAGCTCACTGATGCTATACAGTTGGGGCTATAAACCATACAAAGATAAGTGACTTTGCTTCCATATCTTTAAATTTACATCATTGAGTACATGATTACTTCACATTTAAATGCATATTACTTTATTCCAACTACTATTACAACTATTAACCAAGGCTTAAACTCATTTAAATGCATGATAAGAGGGGCAAGCTTAACTAGCCTCTACTGCTGGCATTCTGCTAAAATCCTATCAGCTCACTGATGCTACATAGTTGGAGCTGCAAACCATCAGAGATAAGTGACTCTGCTTCCATACCTTTAAATTTACATCATTGAGTACATGATTACTTTACCTCTAAATAAATACTACTTTATTTCAATTGTTATTACAACTACTAATCAAAACTATCATATCAAACACATATTATATATTTATTCGACCATTATTGTGATTTTTAGACTTTGGCTTTAATGATTTTATAGGCTTAAAAATACGCTGGTAGCCGTTGGACCACATGGCCCAATGTTGAGTTCCGGATGCAACTCTCCAAATAGAACCCAGGCCTAGTAAGGTCATCCTTCCAACGGACCACATGTGGTTGGGCAACCGAAAAAGGCCCCCGAACAAAGGACATAATTCTTTGGTATAGTTCCCTCTCGGGTCAAAACATCAATTTCACAAAATCTGATTTGTTTTGCTCCCCCAATATCCCCTTTTCTATTTAGGAATCCTTAGCTGATGCCTTGTAGGTAAACTTAGTTCAAAATCCTAGTAGATATCTGGGTTTGAACCTCAAATTCAGAGGTAGGAGAGTAGTAGATTTTGAGGATCTGGTAGAGAGATTACAAGCAAGATTTCAGGGCTAGAGTACAATACTGCTTTCCCAAGCAGGCAGGGCAACTCTAATCTCATCAGTGCTTCAGTCCATGCCTTTGTACACCTTTTTCCTGCTTCAAAGTACCAGAAGCAATTTGTAACAAACTAGATGCCATGGTTAGAGACTTTTGGTGAGGACATGACAATGGTACTAGGAAAATGCATCTAATTAAGTGGAACAAAATATGCAATCCTAAGAGTAAGGGAGGACTTGGATTCAAAAGATTCAGTGATTTCAACAAGGCAATGCTGGCTAAGCAGTACTAGAGGATTCACAACAACCCCAACTCCTTACTAGGTAGAACTTATAAAGCCAAATACTTCCCTAGGAACCCTCTAAAAGAATATGCCCCAAGTCATATCATTCCTGGATCTGGAGGGCTATTGCAAATCCTCAAAGCACAGAGCTGCATTAAGGAAGATGGATGGTAGGGGCAGGACACCAAATACCTTTCACTCATCCTGACTGGTTTCAAGCTCCTAGTAATTCCTTAAGGGAGCTCAATTTGACCAATGGAATAGTGGATGGTCTTATAGTTCCTAATCTTAAGTCTTGGAATTATAACCTCCTAAGAAAACTATACCCATACCCCATTTGCACAGAAATTATGAAAACTCCTATTCCTAAAATAGGTGACAACCCTAATAAGCTAGTCTGGAAATACTCTAAATCAGGGGATTATAATGTGGCTCAGGCTTACTCTCTATTACAACAACTCCAAAGCACATCCACAGGCAGTGATCCTAGTCTCCCACAAATATCTCAAACTAATTGGAAGCTCTTCTGGAAGGTCAAATTGCCTGCAAGAATTCTCACTTGTGTTTGGAAAATTATGTAGGACAGCTTACCAGTGTTTGAAATCCTTCATAGGAGAGGTGTTATGAACTCTTCTAGCTGCCTGATGTGTGATTCAGAGGTGGAGTCCACCTCACATCTTTTCTTACAGTGCACTTTTGCAAGAGCTGTTTAGCATGGCTCAACTCTTGATATCAGAACATCAGAGCTAAATACCCTCTCAGTTAAGTAGTGGATATGGAATTATATAAACTCAATTCTATCATAGGAGGTGCAAAGATGGAGCTACTGCAGGCTATGTTCACCACCCTCTGGACAATTTGGAACCATAGAAATATGGTTCTTCACAAAGGGAAGGCCCCCAATCCATTAGAAGTTGTTCTAATGTCTCAATCTCTTATTTGTAGGTATAGAGAAGCATTTCAAACTCACTAGGATTAGAGGCAAAGATATAAGCCAAAGTCAAGTATTTCTAATCTCACTCAAATCTGGCAATTCTTTATCAAAGTGGCAGCTTCCAGGAATAGAAGAACAAAAAGATGTGGCTTTGCATTTGAAGCTAGGAGGATGGATGGTGCTCTACTATTTAGAGGTGGTGCTAGCTGTGGAAGAACAACTCAGCATCTGGCAGCTCAGGAAGCTCTAGTGGAGGCTCTAATCAAATCTACTGCTATGGGTCTTTACAGAGCTATTATTGTGAGTAATGACCAGAGATTGGTTGTGTTGTGCAACAATCACAATAAGGCTACATGGCAGGACCAAGCCTTGGCAATGGATCTCCAGAATCTGCATCAACAGGGTTTGATCACTCATTTTTTGTTAGTCCCTAATGTAGTGATAGGCCAGGTTTTGTATCTAGTTGGGAAAGCCACAAAATTCCCTGTCTGATGCTTCCAGCAGTATATGTCTACTAATGACTAAACTTTGTAGTTTCTGCACTTTTATCTTATTGATGAGAATGCAAAATGTCATATTTTTCTCCCTTCATATTTAGTCTTCTACACTCATTTGGTGCCTAAATATACTCATTATTCTTATATTTTGATTTAGGATGCAAATGGAGGCGTTAAGTGCAAAACGAAGCTAATTGGGCGATTCTGGATAGTTTCGACATCGCTTTGTAATCTGGGAATAACTCTCTCATCCGAGCTCCGATTGAGTAGATTCAAGATGCTATGGAATGCCAAGAAAAAGCTCTACAACTTTCATGTTTTGAGTTTTGAGAGATACTAGCTGCTTCAAGGTTGAAATCAGGATTGAAGTTGCTGCACCTGCACTGCTGACGTTCTGGAACATTCCTTAGCATGCAATTCTAATATGCGGATCTGATGCGGTTTATTTTCGGAAGTTTCCAGATCTGGTGCATGGAAATTCCAGCTGAAAACACCACTTTCCTAGTTATATTAGGACTTTATTTTATTTTTAATATTTTCCATAATTAGTCAGATTTGGGTATTATTATTTAGAATATTTTTAGGAGATTTTGTAGGCTTTTGAAAGGGGGAATTAGCGTGTAAAAGGGGGAGGAGAAATCAAACTACAGCCACGCCTCTCTCTCCCCTCTTCTCTAATTTCTCTCTCGAGTTTTCATTATGGCCTTGCTTGGCTAAACTTTTACACTTGGTCGAAGGAAACGGAAGCCTCGGAATCAATAAAACTGTGAGATCTAATTTGTTTTTATTGTTCAATTTATGCTTTGAGTATTGGATGTTCTTCTGTGCCTATTTTCATGATTGTCTCGTTTAATTACTAGGAGGCCTACTAGTTTATTATTTGGTGCAATCTACTACTTGGTTAGATATCAAATCCGTAATTGTTTGATCCCTCTAATTTGTGAAGCAACCAAGATTTAATGATTTTCTGCGTCAGAAATTATTAGATCTTAGGAAGAACACTCGACTAAATTAAATGCAACCGCTTATGCTTGTGTTGTTTAGCTTCATCGATCTCTCTAATTCTTAAGGCTGCTACTAGATTAAACCTTTAGCGCTTGTCTTGGGTTGTTTAGTAGTTAGGGTTAATTAGATCACTTGTTTTCTAATTAACTACGACTAAGGAGAGATAGGAAAATAGTTCTAACGGTGAATATTCAAAGTGTGAATTGATACATACTTGCATTGATGATCAGTTTTAAAATTCCGATGGTGTATGTTGACTTAGACCAAGGTTTGTTCTTTTGATTGTTTTTGATATTTTAGTTTGAATTGCTCCTTAGTTGTTTTTCTTTAAATTGTTTTCGTTAGACACAAACCCCCCCCCCCCCCCCAATCATTGTTTACGTAGCATAAAACTAAGCTAGATACTCTCCGTGGGAACGATCTT
Source organism: Notholithocarpus densiflorus (assembly GCA_030021035.2). NCBI lineage: Eukaryota > Viridiplantae > Streptophyta > Magnoliopsida > Fagales > Fagaceae > Notholithocarpus > Notholithocarpus densiflorus. Next base: position 2,742,322 of record JARYZH020000040.1, read on the forward strand.
TACTCATACCACTACATGTATTTTTAGGAGTATAGGTTTTATTTTTGGTTGTCGGCGACAGCACACCAAATTTTGGCACCGTTGCCGGGGTGTGATTCTAGTTAATTTTTGTGCTTCTTGTGATCTATATTTCATTCTTGAAATTTTCCAAAAAAAAAAAAATAATTCACTTTGATTGT